>BCLH01001252.1:60059-88075 GCA_001602315.1 Zoysia pacifica
AAACCCCCCCCCCCCCCCCACCCCCACTCACCGTTCACATTAATACAAACACGTCCTCCATGGACAGATTGGCAGAACCTTTTCGATATTGTAATTTTCTATTCCTTAAGCAATCTCATCTGGCATCTTAAAAATATTAATTTTATGACAATGGAGGGCAATATGAAGACATTGTTCAATTTTTTGACCAAATTTCTTCAATTGGCTTCGTTTGGTATGAACAGAAAGTTAATTCAGAGCTGTTTCATTGTGTACTGTAGTCAACTTTCATATCTCTGTGCCCCCTGTTTTCAGGTTATGTTTGACAGAAACATGTCGAGTTCAAAGGTGCTTTATAATTTTTGCAGGTTATATTGGACAAAGAGAAAGAAAAAGCTACTGTGGAGAGGGAGGTCGATGGTGGAATCGAAACTGTCTGTCTTGAGTTACCAGCAGTGATCACGTATCTCTTCTTGTTGACTTTCACATATTTCTGTTATTTTGTTTTTCCTACGTGAGATATTGTCTGAATTGTACTGTGACCGTTTTGCAGCACTGATTTAAGACTGAACCAGCCAAGATATGCGACATTACCAAACATAATGAAGGCAAAATCTAAAGTTATCAAGAAAACCACCCCTGAAGAGCTTAACGTAGATATCAGGTCTGACTTGGAGGTCATTCAGGTCAATGAACCACCAAAAAGGAAAGCCGGGGTAATTCTTTCGTCTGTTGATGAGCTTCTTGACAAATTGAAAAATGAAGCCCGAGTCTTGTAACAATTTGTATATTTTTCTTATGGGATATGGTCTGATGAATGTGCATGTAAGTTCAAATAAATTGAGAGGAAGTTCTGTTCACCTATACTCTTTCCCTCAGTTGTAAAAGAGATGTTACATTGCTTGGAATTACGTTTTTGATCGGATCAAAAATAAGAAAGGTATGTAGATCCAGTACATTGTAAAGTAGGGATCCTTGAATTTTTTATCAAAACAGTTTATTCTTCATCGCTTTGTGTCTGGCACAGGAAGAGTGAAAAAGATGAAATGTCTTGAAAAAGGAAAAAAGATAAAAGATAGAGAAGTATTAAAAAGAGAGTGAATTGGGAAGTGAGAATGAATTTATAATTTGAAAAAATTTGAAGGCTATAGAATAATTTATAATTTGAGAAGAGGGAGCAATATATAACCTATTAGAAACATAATGGATAGATATATAGTGTTGTACCGAGAAAACCTCATCAGGATTATGCAGCTCACTATTATGTAGGATCTAAGTGTTACCATCCTCAAACGATCGGGTGAGATTTGGCTTCTCACCTTTAGGGTACAAATAGGTACACCTAAATTACCCTACAAAACTCTAGTAAAAAAAATAAACTAGTTTTATAAAGGTGGAGTATAGCTTGAAAACTTATTTTATTTTTGAGTAAATTTTACAAAACTGTAGATAGTTTACCTATATTATCACAAAACTATATATTTAAGCTATAGTTTCAAAAAATTACAAATTTACTACAGTAATTTTAGTAATATATATATAATCTATAATTTTGTTAGAAATTAAAGACAAAATTTGTAACTTTATGAAAGTATAACTTAAAATATATAGTTTTGTGATAATATTCATAAAATCTATGTGGTTTTGTGAAATTTACTCTTTATGGTTTAAAGAATAATGTCAGTCAATATTTGACACCGCTGCATTAAGCTTAACATCATAAAAATAGAGTATATGAAAAAGAGCATCGCCTCCTCGCCTTGTAGGATTTCACCAACACCTCCGAATACAAGCAGGCTAGATAATTACTGTACATGATGCCAAGGCGTTTAGTAACTTGCACACTTGAGCAAAAATGAGGGACTACAGCTAACGGGGCTACGGGAAATAGAAGCCAGAAAACAATACGGCAACCTTTACAGTATTTCCCTCAAAATTGATAACAATTAAATTGATTGATTTTTCTATTACTTACAGGAATGTACACCACTAGAACGGCAAACTTTACCAGCTTCCTGCTATACATTTGAACCACCAATTTTCTCTAAACCAAAAAAAAAAAGGTATAGAAAAGCTACTTCCCCAAGACACCAGGCCTATTCTGGGCACACGATCAAAATGCAACCTCGACATGAATCTAATAAATCTGTACTTTGGAGAGCTCCGAGAAATTGGAGGAAGTTCCAGGACTAGCAACTCGACCGCTTCTCAAGATTCAGAAACTGCATTAGGCTGACAGGTGCAAGGGACAAAATGCAGCTTGTCAGCATGAACCAGTTGACTTTCTGCCATTCAGTTTGCTCCAGGTGATTACATTGCCCAGAATCTATCTGGGTCAGGGCTAAATAACGAGTAGTCCTGGATCTCCAAATTTGCTACATGCAAGTTGACCAGTCCAGCTTGCAGTGACTTGATGAGAAAAAGGATAGCAGGCAGTACCCACCATTCATTGTCTTCCCTACCCTTGAAGCTGCCAAGGTAGAACGAAATATCAGTTGAAGAATAACGTGAAACAAAAGCATTCAGAATCCAAATAGTGAATCCTGATAGAACTCCAAACAGACCAGAAAAACACTGCACGTCAATTGAAGAATAATGCAAGAACAAAAGTATTCAGAATCCAAACAGAAAATCCAGATAGAACTCCAAACAGACCCCAAAAACTCTGCATGTCAAAGTAATGACTTGATGCCTTTTCCGATAATGAAAAATATTTGGTATATGGAGGTTTTAATACCAGAAACCTAAATTAATAATTGATACTCTCCGATTAAAAATTGTTGCCTCCAGCTAGTACAAATTTGAACTAGCAGTGTCAACAATTTAAAACCAGAGGCAACAAATTTCTGGAGTTAATAATTGATATAAGAACAAGTGACTATATTCCATGGCATATTATCGCATAAAACCATCGCAACAAATCCCTAGTCTTCATCTACTTGGAGAGCGAATACTGGGATTTGATTGTAATATCACTACACTGGAATAGAAGGGATCTACCTTTTTGCTTTCGATGCATGGTGAACAGAGGACATCACCAAAGATGAAAGCCAAAAGTACAAAGCTCCATATACCAATGCTACTATCTGCATAGAAGTAATATTTAAAAACAAAATCTTGAATACGCACGAGAGCTACGTATCTTTGTATTAAAGCGAAGATGATATAATTAAAAATTAAAAGACATCTTTGGCAGCTGCATGCTTATCCATATCTCAAAGGGAATAGAACTGAATACTAAAACATCATTTATTTACAAGATATGACAGCACATAAGTAATTTTTACTAAGCAAGCCAAACATAATTTTGACTAATTTTAACAGGAAATAACAGAAAATACGAGGCATGTAAAAACAATATAACAAGTTCATGGACAAATACATGTAGCAAGACTTACAATGTTTACAACAGAAGTAGTATTCCAGAGTGCAAAAATACGGGTAACAGAAGATCTTTTTGGTCCTCTGCTAAAAAGTGCATTGAGGCCAGCAAGAAAAGGTGAAAGCAAAGCAAGAGGCAGAATAAGCAGTACAGCAAGAAAAGCTCCAACGGATATCCAGTAGTACTGTACAAGCATCAGTAGGGTGATTGAAAAATCACCCAGAAGTAGAATACAAATGAGCAGCTGCAATGTTTCCTGAAATGTTATAGCATGCTTTCAGCCAAAGTAATTGCAATATCCAGCAAAAGCAGATTATGCACAAAATGGGTTTAGTAGTTACTGAATAGCCAATAGGCCTGGAGTTTTGCAGTAACAATGAGAAAGGGAAAAGATAGTCTCTTTTATAATCTAACGAGTTGAGTGTCCCCTCGTTTATAATCCCACCATTTACTCCTCCTATCAACCGCTTCCTTGAAACACCATAGCTTGTGCAAGGCTGATCCTGATTAGCCTCATTGGAATTCTGAAGAAGAGCGGCAATTTTCTTCCTGTACAATTAAAGAAAAAAAAACACTCCTGTCACATTATCAGAAACTAAAGCATTCTTTGAGAAATTATAGCTGATTATTATTTTCAAACCTCGAGCGTTCACCGAACTCTGGGACATGTTCATGATGGTGGAGGCTTTTATAGAAGTTCTCATTCACAGCAACAACAATGCCTAGCTGATAATATCCAGAAGCAGTAGCCTGGAACCACCCTAGCTCCACTCGAACACCATGTCTCTCGAGTTGGGTGTTCCCGTGACTATTAATCCATGAAACAACAGGGCCCAAACTTGATCGAATGCTGCCTTGCCTTACTGTCCTCAATTGAGCATTCAAGCCAGCAACTAATCGGTTCCAGATCGCAGTTGATACATACTATGGAAACAAAACAATAAAAGTCAACGAGTGTGATTGAACACATTTCATTCTTATACCATGTCCAAAAAAACACTGAAATCAATTTGATTTAATTTACTCAATAGATAGTTAGATACAAACATGGAACATAAGATTTAATCTAACTGAATAATCAAACAAATAATGTAAGACGTTGATAGTAGTGGACCATAACCAGTGACACATGTTTGAGATTATGGCTTAGTTTGCTATTGCACGATAGTATGTTTTGAGAAATATATGAAACACTCGTCAATATTATCAGAGACTAGTGAGGACTATATAAATGGATACACAGAAATGGTTAAGTGCAATTGTTTACATAAACGGCAATAGCCTTTCCCAGCTAATAGAAAGTTGGACAGAAGCCCTTAGCATTACATCGAAGTTGATATGACATTTACCTGGCCAAGAAGATTTGATAGCAATGTATCACTATGTAGATAATATGGGGACATATAGCTCCCATCACCACCAAAAATTAGACACATTGGAAATCTCTTCTGGATAGTGGAAGCTACATCAAGGCGTTTCTCATCACCTCCAAGAAAGAAATCTATGTATGCAACCATCAGGTCTGGAGTTGAACCAACCTGTCAATTTCAAATGGTCAAATCTGTACACCACAACAACATTCCAGTTGGTTTTGTGTAGAGCACAAAAGGGGTTCTTGTTAAAAACTCTTGTTAGTATTTTTGTCTCACAATCAAATTCCTACATTATTTATTGAGGTTCAGGTTGAAAGGCTAAAAAGATATTCATATTCAAAACATGGTAGTCTTTTGTACCACACTAGTGTTCCAGTCTTAAGTAATCATTTGCTGAGGTTCACTACTCAGATTAAAGCTACGTACAATATCAAAATTTCACAAAACTAAAACTTGCTGATCCAGTTCCACGTTCTGAAACAAGTTGCTTACTATATCTCAGGGCTCAATCAAATTAGATACTTAACACTATAAAAATAAGTATGCACTTCTTTTAGCAGATTGAAACATTTTGGTTTTTCAAAAGGTTGGCAACTTGACCAATAATCCTAGATGCCCAGTGCCATTTCTATATCATAAGATTACTTTTTCCTTTCTCGAATATACAGAAGAGATGTGCATCATTGCATTCATATGAAGAGTTTGAATCCAACACACCACAACATCACCCCTGTTACACAGATTACTGACCTTCAAGCCTTTATAGAGAGCGCGGGATCTGCAAGAACGAAGACAAGAATGGTCATATTCAGATTTGACATATTCTTGAAGGCGATGAATCTTCTTTCTTCTCCGCCATTGCTTCCAAGACCAGGCACAAGGATATGCTAGTACAGAAAGTATACTATGTACAGATCCTTCCCACCACTCATATGCAGCTACTAGATTGATCTCATCAATGAAACGGTTGAAAGCATCTTCATAACTGAAAAGTTTTTTAAAAAAATCAGCCACCAGAAATGCATTTCAAGTAAAGATAGGGACAGGAAACATTATTCTTCTAATATATGACCTTTAGATGAACTCTTGTATTTTACCCAGATTAATGCATGTAACAGACGAAATGTAGTAATTTTGATTTCAAGTTTTCAGCAAAAACCACTTGTTAATAATACATTAAATATGGTCTGAGTCATTCTAGAATTCAAAATTTGTTCCCAAATACTTGTCAATCTCACTTCCCAATGCACATTTCTCTCTTTCCAATACACTTTCTCTCTTCTCAATACCTCTATATCTATCTCCTTATCATTCCTGTGTTACATACTATTTCACTTCTCCTTAATTCTTGTGACCAGAGCTAAAAGGACAAAAGTGAAAAGAGGGAGTATGTTGTTTGCTTGATACAACAAGAAAAGCCTTCTTTCATAACAAACTCAGAGAAAATACCAACAAAAAAGTTTGCCAGTGAAAATATTTTTCCCTAAAAACCCAACTATTTTGTTCAGAAAAATAACAAAATTTACAATCTACTTTACAAACAACCCCTAGTCCCCCATAGCTCAAAAGTAGCTTATGATAACACAATATAAATCCTACTGGCCACATTAATAAATTTCGAGATGATCAAGTGAAAAATCTGTTACAACAAATTTGCTAATGTTACTGGTGTGTTTAGATATTGCTGTTGGGCAGACTAATCACTGTCTTTCTGAACTTAAGGTGTTGTGTTTGGTTTATCTTGTTGCACAATTCGACAGCTTTGCTGGTATGATGCTTGGAAGTCTGGCATTGCGGTGACTTTTCAAAAGTGTTTATGTGCTTTCTATTTTGGTAGTTACTTTTATTTGAGAGCATCTTTTTGGATCTCTTACAAAGGAAATCACACTAGAAACGGAATATATTCTTCTAACAGAAAAGAATCCGTAGCACAGCAACCGCAAAACAGAACCTAAGAGAACATATAAGTAGCATGTCATAAATGAAAGTAATAGTTTACACAACATTGTGCAAATGAACATCCAAACAGGAAGATGCCAGGGTGTTAAGGAAGAAAATCTTACACTATTCTGATTATCGCATCAGGTGGTGAGTAAGGAAGATGCCAGGGCTCTCGAAAAGTATTAGGTCCCATGAAGTGCATTCTGTGAACATGGCTTTGTGTTTCTTCTGCTCTGCTGGCCCCAGGTACCTGCAAATTAAATAAGGTGTGCTAATTATAAGTACAAACACAATATGCAGTTTATGAATTCATTATTCCCAGCAGTAATTTATTTAATTTAATATTTTTAAGAAAGGATAGAGTCCAATTTACTCCCCTCAAGTATAACCAAAGTCCAAATACCCCCCCTAAACTATTTTTTGGTTTAGTTTATCACCACAAAATGCCTTCTTGTTCAATTTACCCCCTAATACAATGTCTTTTTTCATTCTCCATACACCAGCGTAATCTTAAGATGAAACTTTACGAGATGATAAAGCACATCATAACACATATTATAAGAATACATCTTGAACTTTTTATCATTATTTTCATATAATTCTATGTCCCAAAGATTAATTTACTATTAAATGTCTTTCCCTCTAAAAATAATGATAAAAAGTTAAAATGTATTTTTTTAACATGTGTTATGATGTGCTTTATCATCTCGTAAAGTTTCATCTTAAGATCATGCTTGTGCATTGAGAAACAAAAAGACTAATTGCATTAGGGGGTAAATTGACATAAAATCACGTTTTGGCGGGTAAATTGAACCAAACAATAGTTTAGGGTATTCTTTGGACTTAGGTTATACTTGAGGGGAGTAAATTGGACTTTATCCTTTAAGAAAAGCAAGATGTCTCTCCATAACTGCAACTGGCTCACCCAAAAAAACTGCATACTGAGAACACATCAAATTATGATCTCTTGACAAGTTATTCTCTTTCTGGTAAATATTATATCCTAAGGTATGTGGTTTCATCTTGCTTGTCCAACAAGAGATATGCATGATCAAATTGTTCTGTAAATGATTTTGTTTTTGCAAAATCGAAGATGAATATAAGTGCCTGAAGAGTAATTTGCTCAAGGACCCAGGTTCTGTGATTCCGTAATAGTTTTTGTCAGGAAAGGAAAGGTCAAATAGAATGAAAATTATACCTCAGCCAATGAGAGCAAGAAGGGGGAAGAAGAACAGCCATCATTGTGGATTACATTTGTCGCTCGGTAGGTGATATCACTTTCGCCAATTTTAATTCTTATAGCACTCAAAACGAGTGCTAGAAGAATAATAGTAAAAGAAAGAATGACTGCAAAAGACCAAGGGCCTCCAAAAGTATACATAAGTTCCTCAAGTGGTGTGTAACAGTTTGGCATCTTGTACTTATCAGATATGCACTTATAAGGGCAGGGCGGCTGGGTAACACCACCTAACAAAAGAAAATGCTATTGCATGAGTACAAAGACCTAGCTCATAAGAAGTCAGGGTGGCTGCGTAAGACCACCCACCAAAGATATTGAAGCTAACTCCAAGATTTAATAACAAACAGACAGTCAAAGGGCAAGGACCAACCTCTTACATATATGAAGTCAGCACGATTAGGAAGACTATCAATAGAACAAGGGTAGCACAGAGAAGAGTTGGACCCAACAACATTTTTATACGTGCCAACTGGGCATTCCTGAAATGGGTTATGATTAGTTTTTTCAAATAAAGAATTACCTTCAGTTTAAAGAAAAACATTGTGGGGGGGGGGGGGGGGGCATCAATTGATTACCACATGCTAACAAAGTAAAAAAAAAATTATTACTGATTACCCATTTGCTACTAATAAAAGCAACGCAACAGTCTACACATTTAAGCTAGCCTGGCTGAACAAAGACTTTGTGTTTAGTTTCCATACGGTGCAAAATGTTCCATATAGTCCCACAGGACACTTCTTTCCAGTTATGGTTCCATCTTCTCCAAAGAGTCCTTCATCATTACCAGTTCCTCCACTATACAAAAGAAAAACAAGGAATTGTCAGAATAATCTATTCGTTCATAAACCATTATCTTATGGTAGCAATAATGCTAGGAACACCAGTATACTTAAACTATAAAGATTGCATGTGTTGTATTGACATATGTAAAAACAGATTTTTTTTCATGAAGAACAATATTTTTTTATCCTCCACCAATTCTAGTTTCTGAGCCACAAATTCGATCATCCTTTTAATATTGTTGAAATTTTTTTGGAAAACTTAGGCCTTTGTTGAAGTGTCTGAAACATAAATATTATGTCATTTTAATGTAATGGATCTAAAGTTCACTACTCCCTCCGTCCCCAATTACTTGCCATCCTACACAAGTTTTTCCCATTTACTTGTCATCCTCGCTTCCCAATACAACTTTTTCTATTCCCAATACATTCACATCTCAATCTATCTCCTCCTCATTTGCAGCACATCCCACCTTTATCACCTTCCTTAATTCCCGCGCCCACTCCCAGGCAGGGTTCACTATTTCGTTTAAACAGCTAAAACCAGTCAGGATCGGTTTAACGAAAACCGCGGAAACCGGAAAAACTGGTCGAAACCGCTTCAAATCGAAAATTCAAAATTTGAACGAACTGCTACAGTAAACCGGCCGGTTTCACCGGTTAGCCGACCGGTTTTACCGGTTTTCGGTATTCCAAATTTTTTCAAATTTTCAAAATTTTTTAAATTTTTAAAACGAAAACCAGTCATCCGGTAAAACCGGACCGGACCGGTTTCACCGAAAACCGCGAAAACCAGCCGGTTTTGAGCGGTTTTGTAAACCTTGCTCCCAGGATGATAAGTATGCTATGGGGCGGAGGGAGTATTTTAGTAGGTCTGTAATGTTTGATACTAAATGCATAATTTGAACTACAGAAGGAGCCCTTAACATTCTAAAAGCTGAGTTTAGTGGGAATTCAAATAGCCAACATTCAGAAATTGTAATTGT
Organism: Zoysia pacifica; assembly: GCA_001602315.1. NCBI lineage: Eukaryota > Viridiplantae > Streptophyta > Magnoliopsida > Poales > Poaceae > Zoysia > Zoysia pacifica. Next base: position 69,740 of record BCLH01001252.1, read on the forward strand.
AACAGATCTCCATCATATTATACAACTTTTTTTGCAGGAAAGGAACTGTATATATACACTGCCTTGAAGAAAACCATCCATTCACCTCCCCTAGTAGATAGCAGATGCTATCAATTCCAACGCATTGTGCTACTGTAGAGTGAAATGGCAAACCACCAATATACTTGCATTTTTATATGAACTACATACCTTGATGCTACTGTCCCATCAACAGAAGCAATCTGAACATATTCATCTCCAGTGGCAATATTAGACCAATGGAAGTGTATTCTGCCACCACCACCACCACCACCACCATGTACACCTCCATTGCCACCAGAAGCTGACAAGGATGAGTTTTTTTGTAGCAGAAGACCTTGAAGAAACAAGAGAATTGATCCTCCAGAACCACCACCAACACCACCTTTGAAAGTCGTGTTAGAATTCCGAGTCATGGCTTTATTGCTTTCACCATCTGAGCTCACAGAGCCAGAAACAAGCAACTTTGAAAGAGGCCATTTCATTGATCCAATAACTGGGTAGGGATATATAGTAGGTAATTAGAAAAGAGGATATGTCAAAAGTTTGTCAACCAAAAGCACTTATATTTCCAGAAAGGAAAAATGTAAGTAAAAGAAGTGTGTGCAGTGCATGATTCTTGTAAAGCACACAACCAAAAAAAAAAAGAAACATAATGCTGAAGGCAGATTTAGATGACGCCATGTGTACAAGGCAGAAGAAAATAGGTTCGAAAGGATAATACATACCAATCAACCCACCACCAGCAGTGTTATCTGCAGAAACAGAAGAACTACCACTGCCACTTCCTAGCTCACATGGAAGATCAACATTGCCATACACTCGACCCCCTTTGCTTGTCATTCCATTGTAAATCCCTACACCGCCACAGCCTCCATGCCCAGCACCACCACCAGCCCCATACTTACGAAATTCTCCTTTTCCAATTCCTTCCTTGCAACCTATCAGAGAACTCATATTTATGGGTTAATATAACTATGAAACAAACAGTATGCATGCCTACTCATTTATTAATTATAGCATAAAGTACAAAATCACCTAACTCTGAGGCACTTAATGTGCCATCTGTCATAATCTTCACAGTTCTTGCACGATGAATATGAATTATACTTCCTCTGACTATGCCACGGACAGTTATAGCTTCAACACGACAAATCTGTATAAGGTAAAAAAAAAATCTTAGCAAGATGGCTAGAAATTAGTAAACGGCATTAGATTAGCACTGTTACAAACATGCACAACCTATAAAGGCAACTTTAATGCCATTTGTATCAGCAGGAGAGAAGTAAATTTAACATCAATAAGCTGCCACAGCAGGAGCTAGTACTTTCATTCACATAAGTTTACCTTAATATGCATATCTTAAAATATCCCATGTTGCAAAAAAAAAAAAATCCAAGCCAAACTAGCTAAAGCCAAATCACTAGTTCACCTAAAATCACTCAGCCTGTAGTGAACTTAGCTGATACTATGATAGCACCTGAATTGTATCAATTCAGCTGTCGATCCATGATTTTTCATGTTGTCCGACGGCATGTTGTAAATGTTGTAACATCTAGATGCAGTCATATGAGCAGGTTTCGCCAAGGCATCCCACAGACATGTCCTGATATCAAAAGTCACATTTCTCTCTTCCCAGTCAACACTCATCAGCAATCAGCTGACAGTCCTATTATCTCATTTCTAGTGCATGGGCCTCCATAGTCCACACTCTTCTATCCATGCAAAGGGCTGCTTCTGACCACGATGCTGTTCAGCTATTCCAGAGTGCCACCAACATCTGTGAATCCGTACCGTGGACTTAACCTTAAGTAACTCTCAATATCACATTCCAATATCCATGTCCAGCATCCAAGTTCTTCCCTGAACTACTCGACCACCAAGTGGCTGTCATTAGTTGCGTGTGGCAAGGCCTGGGACATCTGCAGACAGGACCAGATCTAAGGCTATACAAAAGATATGTAGGCACATTAACAAAGGCAAGGCTGGTGCACTGCATGGCATCACCTACCACCTGATATGGATTGGCTAGGGTACATCAGGGTAGCAAGGGAAACAGGAAAGTCAACCTCCCTTGGAGGCTCTGACTGCCCTGTTTAGCTTTCTTCTTGCTTGATTACAAATGGCGATATGCCTATCATTATATAGCTGGCTCCTTCAACAGACGCTAACTGAATCAAACTTATTTAAAGAACAATTTCTCTCTAAGTTGACTTAGGTGTTGCCGAACTGCTAGCCCCAAGCCACAGCATGGTCCATGCCATAACACCACCACTCATAGCTCATATCCATAGTCGTGTCTGTTGTTTATGCCCTATGAGCAGGTGTCACCGTGTCACTGTCAGTGATGTGTGTGCACATGTGGCAATACTGATGGGATTGAATAATTTCCGATGCTCGTCCCTCTTTAACCACAAAGGATGGCTGAATTAGCCAACTTCAGCCCATCCGCCAGATTCTTTTGCTTTACTTTCCTCTTGTCATTCAATATAGAGATCTAAAATAAACAGTGGGATATTTTCCCGTGTTTTATAAACTTTTAGTTTCCTTCAGTGAAGAGTTTTTTCAGGAAATAGAAGTCAAGATGGCAGCTAGTTCCATGTTCTATCCTAATTAAGTCATTGATTCTCATTCCCACTGGTACGCCCAATCATCTCTTCAGAACTATTTTTCCCCATTCTTTTCTTATGTTTTTATTAAAAACAGTAGAGGAAACTCCTACTGTGCTATATTATAAATAAATAATGTACAAACACCCAAAGGGGAAAAAGCAGAAGCTAAAACTAGGCAAAGGAAAATAACCGAAAGACCACTAAAACTCATCTATCTAAGCCTGAAAAGAGGATCTAATAATCTGTACATCTGAAGATGGGCTAAGGAGAAAAAGCCATTCTTTTCTTATGTTGTATTATGGAATTGTCATTAGAGGTCACTAATATGTTTTAAAGCAATCAGGTCAATAAAGAACATATCCCAGATATGTACACTAAAATTTATGGCTTAGAAACCGAATCATGCTCAATATTCACGAAACAATTAGGTACAAAATGAGAAACAGAGGTAAACAGACCAGGTAGGTGCTCCCTCCGTCCCAAAATATAAGTCACTCTGGAGCCCTTCAGTTTTCCTAAAATATAAGTCATTCTCGCTTCCAGATACACTCTCTCTTCCCAATACTTCTCTATCTCTCTCCTCGTTTTCAGTACATCCCACCTTTTCCACTCTCCTTAATTCCCGTGCCCAGCCTCAAAACGACTTATAAATTGGGATGGAGGGAGTAAGATTTAGACCCACATCTCAAGATGCACTTAGTTTCATGAATGAACTAGTCCATCAAAAAATTTGTCAAATTTTGTGAAGCCTGAAGTTACGAAGTAAGGTGGCAATATGTATTTTAAATGTTGATAGCATAAATTGAAAATGTTCCTAATATATAAAACAACACGTGTGAATGAAATACATCATTCTTTAGATGAAATAACATCACAACAGTTGATCCTTACTTGCAGAGTATATGACAAGGAGCTGTTAACATGGCAATCATCAGGTGGGGTAATAAGCTCACTAGGGCATGTTGTACTTTCACAACGTGATAGTGCATCCCTGACAAACAGAAATCCCAATCAAATTCATTGTTTAGAAGGAATTAAATATAATTAATTAACAGAATATAACAAAACTTACAAGCTGCTTTGTACAGCCTCATCAAGTGGAGCTTGAACAAGGGAACCAGGACCAACCTGCTCATATAGCAGGGAAATGTCAAGTACCAAACAATGTAAATATCCTGGACAGATTCCAACTCTCACATGCTATTTGATTTGATATCATGAATTACAGCTGAATGATAAAGCACAGCCAAACGAAACCCAAGAAGTACAATAACATAAATGACACAAATAACCACCAAAAGTGAACTTAGTTGTTAGATCCCAACCAAGCGTCAGCCAATGAACTAAATAATTGTACAAGTGGAGAGCACTATACATATCCTCCACTTTTTCCACGATCTATATATAGAACTTCACGAATAGCCTGTCAGTACATTTACTTGCTATTGTTATGCTCTAAACTGTCCACATCATGGTAACCCCAGCTGCAAAGATTATATGCTCCACCACAGACCCGTGTATCTTCTTGAAAAGGAAACAAAATGACCAAATTTCTGGTAACTATAAACTTCAAATACCAGTCTATTAGTAATTTGCATGCAATCTAATCGAAATAATTATGCTCTATTAAGCAATCAAGACATGAGCAAATTTACAAAAAAAAAAGATAAAGCGTACCGAGCAACATTGGTAATGATGCATATGTTCGAGTCTTCGATTCAAGGAAGTGTATAAAACAGGGAAAGTATGTAAGATAGACACCATAGTTCCATCACACAAAGAAACAAGGTACTAAGTGGCTATCCAGGGTCTCACTACACCTAAACTATAAACAGTGGATATATGCTATCTTACTTCAATGTTGTAAAACAGAGACAGAAACAATCGGCGCGCTTTGATTCCATCACCAGGACCACTCAGATTAAGACGTCCTTGTCCATAGACTCCCAGATCAGCATTGGATGATATAACTGACCCATGCTGTTACAGTAATTAGAAGGAAAGAATATGAATTCCTGCACTTAAAAAATATATCAACAGCAGGAGCTTCGAACAAAATACCCTGAGGACTACAAGATTTCTTGCTTCAAGCATAGATGAAAGAACAACATCCTTAGCCCCGCCATCTATCTGAATCTTTGAATCCCACATCAAGAGCACTTTGACATACATTCTGAAAGCACCATAGACCTTCAATAAGAGGAGAATTAGGAACACAAAAAGGGTATTGTAATAAAGTCACTAAATTATAAGAATGCATAAATCAAAACATCAACATATGAAAATGATATGACTTGAATTATCTTAGAAATTAATGTTGGGTATCTCCACGAAAATTTTGTAGGATCCCACCTTGGCTTATGTTATACTAAAAAGCTAATAATCAATATCTGTCATTACTGTGTTGGTGCTCCTGTTAATGTCCAAAAAAGACAATTAGTTGTGACTGGAGTTCGCTAAACAAACATAAGTTATAAAATGTGATATGTGTTGCACTGATGCCTAGCGGAAGAATATACATTTTTGTTACCTATTATTGCCATGTCTCCAAATCCAGTTTTCCCAAGATAACAAGAGAAAAGGAAGAAAATCCTTGTGCCCGGTTTTATATCATTTAAGCACCTGTGCAGTGCATGCTCACCACAGAATATAGGCAGCCCGATGCACATAGCTCCTGCTTGTGCTGGGTCCGGGGAAGAGTCTGACCACTTGGGGTCCTTTGTGCACAACCTTTCCTTACATTTCTGAGGCTGTTTCAAGGACTTGAGCCCGTGACCTCATGGTAACAAGGCAACAGCTTTACCTGTGTCGCCCACGCGCACCACAGAATCTAAACAAGAATTTAATTATTGGTTTCGACACACAAAACACACACTTCAATCCAAAACAGGTACATTAACAATATCATTCCAATATTGGGTACAGAATCACTGTAACTCATGAGTCATGATGTGTACATCTGACACCTAATTTTACGATGCAACTACGCAAGATATGAGATGTACCTTTATAACAGAGTCACTCATCAAAAGCTCTTCTGCAACTAGCTCAAATTCTGATATTGGATTTTCTGACAATCCAAAGCATATGCTACTCCTACTAAGTAGTCTAATTTGCCCTGTTACCTGACAAGTAAAATATGTGATGAAATAAGAGAAGCAATCATAGTTATGGAAATGTGACGAAATAAGAGAAGCAATCATAGTTATGAAAATGTTAAACGCCAGTATATAAAAGTGAAATTGGTGACATAGGTACCACACTCCTTCAAACTATAGGTGTTCAACAGTTTATAAGTACTCCCTCGGTTCAAGCTTTGGTCAAATTCAAACATTATACCTCTACCATCAATTTCTAAAAATGTTTGTAGCTTAACAAAAGAAGATTTATGTTTTGCATTCACTACGCGAAAATACTTTTATGGTACATCATTCACATGTTAAACAATGAGTTTCAAAGAAAAAAAACCGTCAAATATAGAAATATTTAATTTAAAACATAGAGTAACATGCTTCCGTGCTATTTTAGCCGTAAGTGACTATTGAAATATCGCTGGTATCAAGACAGAAATAAAAGGTCATGACTCATTGTCCTTTTTTATATATGTTTGCATCTCTCCGTTACCCTTCCCCTTGCTGCCCAAGTGCCAAATTTATTTTACTCCACTGCCTTCCTCCCATTGCTGTCATCTCTAGCTTATAATTCCTACCTGCATCTAGACTGTGCCCTCCCATAGGCCACAACAGTTTTGTAGTGGAGCAACATGCGGCTTTCAGTCAAAAAAAAAAGAAGAAGAAGATAATGCCCATGCTTCCAACAATCTCCATATTGGATGACAGGAGCCAGCAGTGCAGCTAGCTACCAAGGATGCTGAAGTGACTACCCAAACAACAGAGCATCATGGCCTGGAAGGAAGCCGATGTAACTGACAAGCAAGAAACACAACTGGCAAGGTTCAGAGCCTTGCAACAAAACGTCCACAAAGAGACTGCTCTGAGTTCCATGATATTGATCGGATTAAATCAACATTCAGCAAGAGATGGAGAAAAGAAAAACCGTAACATGTGTTGTATAAACCATCGCCCACGAAGGTGCCTTTGAAAGTATTTGCCAGCTAAAGAATCGATGATGCTAGCAGACCATCATCAACCACAAATAGCCTCATTCATGGGCCCAATGGATCACAATCGCAGATGTTATTGGTAGCAATGAAAACAGTTTCAATTGCAAGGCCAATGCCCCTAGGTTGTTGCGGCATCGGCCTTTTTGCGGCTCGTGTTGCAATTTGTGACATGGGCTATCTACTGTATTCTAGCGTACCTCCATAATCTTTACTTGATTACTCTTTATGGTTTGTGCTAGAAGGTTACACCTGATTATATACTACTATATAAATATGGCATCCGATTCATATGTGAAACTTTTCCACATTTCCAAGGTACCCAGTGTTACAGGTCAATTATGCGTACGCTTGGCCACACAAAGTAACGGGTGGGTCAACTTTTTTTGATACATAATCACCAGGTTATGTGAGTTCTATAATTAGATATGTGGACTACTTATTGCAGGACCTCAAAGTGGAAAAGGTATTTAGGACAATCTGGATATTAGCATGGCATAATACAACAGAAGACCACATAAATTTACAGAAACACGTAAAAAAGTAATGATCATATAACAATGTTAAAGGGTTACTAGTTGCAAACCTGCACTCTTGACCACAATAATGGAACCAGCACTTTTGCATTGGATTCCACGAGAACGTTTGACCAAAGTCTAGTCACCGGGAAACCAAGCAATGGAGTTTCCGTATGTGTGGTGAAATTCCCATTGCTGACCTTTAGAGTCCGCAATGAACTATCATATATAGTACCTGCCGCACCAGCATTCTGAGTGCAACCAAAACTCTGTCCACCTGGTGTGTTTAAATGTTTGTCATAGGAAGAGAAATAAGTAAGGAATTAGAGAGATTTAGATTGATACCATCCCAAAGTGAGCAGAGTTGCAAAACACTATCACAAAATTTTGGACATGCAAAATACCATCGCAAAACATCTTGAGTTGCAGATTACCATCGGAGTTACCTTTTCTGTGAAATCCTAACAGCAGGCACTAAAAAGACAGAAGTACACCTAGATTTGCATCCTCAACCATTTGTGTGCACAAGCTTTTTTGCGAGACTTTTTTTAAAAAAAAAAATTGGCATGATCTTTGGCAATTTCAAGTATAATCGATAACAGATACATGATTTTCGCCCACATATCAATAAGATCAAATTATAATCATCACTATATCGACATGAATTTAACATAGTCGCAACTTGTTGTGCAAACTCACTAGCAACACAATTTTTTTGTCCTGTGCACATGTCAAATAATAAATAAATTTCAGATTTCAAGTGAAAATAAATAATTATTTGATTTACATTACATTGATACATCTTTGGGCTGTGTAGGGCTAGTAGAGAGTATGAAGAGATGCAGGGGTAAAATTGACATTTTGTAAATATTATCTCTCTCAAATGAGATTTCAGCCCACATTTAACGGAAAATGTCGCGGTGTTAGTAATTTCAACTAAAACAAATTTGTGATGGTATTTTTCAAGTCTAAAACTTTGTGATAGTATTCTTCAACTCCGGTCACTTTGGAATGGCATTGATCTAATTTTCTCAAGGAAGTACATCAGATATGGCATGTTCATATTCAGAAAATACTTGTCAATAACTCAGAATGAATAAAGAAAAACTAGTTACATCTTTGCGCCTTTTTGGATGATTGAGGCTATGTCTAATCCCCTGGGAGGCCATTTGCACTAATCTCTACAAATGCAACCCTTCCGATCCAAACAAGGCTTAATATGAATGGTCGCAGTTCCACAAAAATACTTAGTCATTATCAACTTTTACAGATATTGAACAATAAAGAACTTGATTTGTTGGTTAGTGTCCCATGTTTTTAAGTCGGTGAGTCGATTTGAGTCACCAGAGCACCGATACATCGACTTACCCGATTAGTCGGGCGACTTAGACTGACTAATTGATGTAAATTTGTCGACTCAAACAGTAAGTCGTTCAGGTCATCTTCAAACCAATACAAACGACTTATGATATATATACTTCAAAATGTACTTGAAAATAGAATATATGATGCTGTATAAGTCATAGAAGACTTCCTTGTGGTGGCTGGAAATGAGGAGGGCAGCTGCAGCCAGCATCATGTCTTATGCAACCCTAATGGGCCTAGCAGGCTGGGGCTAAGTCATCCGCGACTTAGAATACGGAGTAATCGCCCAAGTCGGACGACTTGATAGTAAGTCGCCTAAGTGGTGTCAAACATCTAAGTCGAGCACACTCAGATGATACATCGATTAATAGCCGATTAATCACGATAAAAAACGTTGTTAGTGTCCTGTAGGCACCAACAATAAGAAAATAAAACAAAGCAAGTAATGTGTTAGGTGACTAAAAGTTAGGGTTTTGCATATATTCCTAAGCCCCAAATCAAAGAAATAAAGCCCATGAACAGACATTAGAACATTGCGTTATTTGGAAATTTCACCTCAAATGACCTTTACTGCTGCAAAAAAAATGTGTAGCATTCCTATTTTTTTTTTTACACCTGATAGCATGCAAATAGGGCTGAAGACGGTACGGAAATTTCCAGTCCTGGCCAGCTTCCGTTTCCGCATTTTCCATATCATTTTCGAATCTGCGGAATTATACGGAAACGGGAATTTTACGGAATTCCGTTTTTATTCGGAATTTTCCTGAATTTTACCCTTTTTCTTATCCGGAAATGAGCCCAGCAGAACATCAGCCCAGCCCATTAACAGTTGGCCATATAAAGAAATGACTCCAGCCTCCAAGGTCATCTCGCGAGTCGCAGCGCAGCCATGCAGTTCTCGCCTCCCATTTCTGGTGGCTGCCAACCCGCCTCCATCCTGCAACCATCGTAACCGGCCGCCCCTCCATCTCTGGCTCCCAGGCCAGTAGCCGCCCCTCCATCTTCGGCTCCCTGCCGCCCCCTCCATCTCCGGCTCCCCGGCCACTCCTCCATCTCTGGACCCACATCGTATAAAGGAGCCATGGGTAGAGGGAAACAAAGGTCACCACACCAGCGGCCAGCCGGTGGTGACACCAAACCAACAGCCGCAGAGAGAGAGAGACACAGAGAGAGAGAGAGAGGGGGGGGGGAGAGAGAGAGAGAGAGAATCACGAGAGGCGTGTGTGGCTTAAGCAAAGAATTACTGGTTTGGGTACGATGATGATACATTTCAGCATAACCATCAAGACAGGAAAGAAAAGAACATTGCAAAAAACTAAGTGAAATGCATTAGCATAGCTACTTCTGTAAGTGGCATCAGCGTATTCCATCTCTAATTCCTTTAGTAAAACTACTGTAGCTGGTGATATAACCAATCAATACATCATCTCAAATAATTTCAATACCCATTACCCATAACCTAATAATGGTTACTCTTGTATATAAAATAGTTTGCATAAAACTAAAGAAAGAAAAATACTAACCATGAACTGTGATTTCCAGATCTTGTTGAATGCTGTAACAATCCAAAGATATCCTCCCACCACCGCCACCACCCCATCCATTGCCACCAGCAGCACTTATTGTACCATTTCCATATCTGAGAGACATAATGATGAAATTTCGATCTTTCAAATTACAATAGAAAACATGGTGTTGCTCTGATTCTTTATAGGTAAACAATATTTCTCAAACATCATGTTGCTAGGTACAGTTACATGTACTTAAAGATTAGGAGCACCCTACTAGGTACCACACACTTACGACTTAGAATAAAATAATTAACTACGCTAGCTATGGGCCCTGGCTAATCCAAGTTTACACCAACGTGTTACAGAAACTCCTTTTTCCATTTTCTTTTCTTTATACTCATATTATTATAAGCCAAAACATTTCCATAGAATGTATAGTTTCAGCCAAATTTGCAGGATGCATTCCTCCATATGCCAAATGGATAAATGTTAATTCATAAGCATTTCTGGTTTTGGTCGAAGTCAAATTCTATCAACTTTGACTAATAATATTTAGAAATTTAAATAATTTCTAATATAAAGAGTTACATATTATGAAAATCTGTTTCATGAAGAATCTAGTAACATAATTTTGTATATTATAAAACACATTAATTTCTATTATTCATTGTCAAAGTTAAAGGAGTTTGACTTTGACTAAACCCAGAAATCCTTATATTTATGGACGGAGGTAGTAGTTTATTTATCTATGTTATCCATATCAATTTCAATGGAAAAGTTTATAGGAAACAGTGTCATTAGATGAAGGGGCGCCTTGGTGCAGCGGTAAAGCTGTTGCCTTGAAACCAAGAGGTCACAGGTTCTAATCCTGCAAACAGCCTCTTGCAGAAATTTAGGGAAAGGCTGTGTACAAGACCCAAAGTGGTTGGATCCTTCCTGGACCTTGCGCAAGTGGTAGTTACGTGCACCGAGCTGCTCTTTTAAAACAGTGAGGCTTTCAAATCCCATATAATGAACTCTATACCCTAAAAATTTCATGCCACGCCCACAGACTACCACATTTAATGCCTTCATCCTTCCTTGCCGCACCTTCATGTGCAAAAGTTCCAAAAGAAAAAAAAACATTAAACAAAACAGTGGTCTCTTTTTCTTTCCTTTTCTTTTTGCTGGTGATACTAATAAGAGAAAGGTTGTGCAGTTTAGCTGCAGAGAATGTTGCATGGCAACATTATGTTGCTTCCTCACTGTTTTGTAGCACTTTGTGATTAGGCTGACCTGAAATCAGCTTAAAGTCATGGTCATGAGGTTGTGTTCTGAATTGTGATCATGTATGGAGATAGACTAAGTTTTCAATGTTGACCTTTTGTAGCTTTTCTAAAAATATAAAGAACACATTCATGTCTATGTAGTATTTTTTCCTTTTCCAGTCTGAAGCAAAGCAGCCAAATTACTTGTCATTACTTATTACTAATCCGAATAGCTTCAATCTTGTAGTTCGATGATGGAAAAACCTTCCAAGTAATTTAAGGGCATAATACACAGCACAAAACAAACCAAGATGAATGTCATTGTCAAGATATCATATTAGATCCCAGTGGAGAGTGGTCAAGAAAACAATTAGGACAATTTGGTCGAAAGATAGCTGAACATGGAAGAGAGTGGCAGTTTGGCAGAGTCCCTAAGTTCACAGGAAATTTAGGTCCTAACGGTTGCAGTGGCTTTTCTCACATTGGTTATAAGTGTAGTGTCATTTATCCAAGTATCTGAATACTAGTTAGGACTTGTGATCAGATTACCCAAAGAATTCGGATTGCAAAAGTAACTTGCAGTAAAAGTGAAACAGGCAAGATTTTAAGTTCCAAAGATCTTACAGCTTGAAAGCATGTATTATAATGCTGCCACCAGACCCACCGCCTCCTTTGAAACTGCCAACACCACCTTCGGCAAGCACTTGTCCATCAACATTGAGAACCTCACTCGCCCTAAGCATGACACATCCTCCACCATACCCGCCAAACTGATCGGTAGACATGCTGCCCCCCATGCTGCCGTAGCTCCAGGGCCGATCCAGCGTTGACCACGCGTACACATCGCCTCCCCAGTTGGTGTCATTGGACACTTTACACGAGGCGCCCCTCCCACCATGCCCTCCACCAGCTCCTTCAAGACTGTGCGGCGTCCCACTAGTCTGGGGAGGTGGCTCCCCGGCGAGCGCGGTAGTGTTGACAGTGGAATGGTGATCCAACGACACGTTGGCAGCATAAAGGCTGACTGAACCAGCAATCACCTCGACATGCTCACCGATCCTGATGCTCCTGGAGACATTAAAGGTGATGGAGCAACCCCTGACAGGGCAGATGATCTTGACATGGGGCCGAACCTCCAGGCTCCCGGAGCCATACACGCACAAATCACCATCCAGAGAGGAGCTCGAGCTTATGACGCAGGTGGTGTTGAACGACCCGGACCCATTCAGCTCCTCGCAGGACGTCGAGGTCGCCGAGTAGTTCTGGCAAGGGAACTCCTCGAGCGTCCGGCCGCCATCTCCATCACTGCGGCCGATGACAGTCTCAAGGGGAACCAGCGCGAACCGGTCACGGTCTCGCGGCGCAGAGGCGGAAGAGACGCTGCTGTCGGCACGGCCGCCTATCAATCCGGCCGCAGCGGCGAGCAGGAGGACCGCCCCCCAGTTCATGCACCTCATCGTCGCCGCAGACGCCGCCCGTAGCTCCCGATCATAGCTCGGACCGACGCGGAAGCGAGCGCGGCACCAGCGCGCCCCGAGTTAACTGGTGCGCAGACGGATCGGAATGGCGGCGCCGGCCCAGGCCGCCGGGCGAGGACGCGGGGGTCGATCCGCGCGGATCTCGGACGCGAGGCGAGGGATCTCGAAACCCTAGCGCGCGTGAGCGCGGGGGGGCAGATGCGCGAGACCGGGGTGGTGGCGAGGAAGACGAGTAGAGTGTTCTTGTGCTTGCGCTGCTGGCTGCTGCTCCTGCCCTCGACTGGAGGAGAGAGAGGGTAGAGAGAGCTGGCCAGCTGTGAGCGGGGCCCGGAGCAGCAGCGCTAGATGAGTCCACGCCAAGCTGTTCGGCTGGCTCTCTGGCTGCTGCTTCGCTTCGCTTCCACTCTCGTGTCACTGACATACGCCGTGTTTTTTTTTTCTTTTTCTTTTTTTATTTTTTGTTTGACGAGAGGAAGGGAAGAAAATTNNNNGGAGGAGAGAGAGGGTAGAGAGAGCTGGCCAGCTGTGAGCGGGGCCCGGAGCAGCAGCGCTAGATGAGTCCACGCCAAGCTGTTCGGCTGGCTCTCTGGCTGCTGCTTCGCTTCGCTTCCACTCTCGTGTCACTGACATACGCCGTGTTTTTTTTTTCTTTTTCTTTTTTTATTTTTTGTTTGACGAGAGGAAGGGAAGAAAATTGCCACGGCGTCGCTGTCCCGGGATTGGACTCAGCCGTCGCCGTGTTGCTGTGCCGTTTCGCCACCGCCGCTGCAAGGGTCACCGCCCAAGCCTTTTAAACTCGTTGCTTTGAAATTGACTTGTCACCTTTAAAAAGGAAATTGAAAATGACACATTCTATGGTGGATGCTGTATACCTTTGCTACTTGCAACCAAGGGTATAATCCAGATATTTCTTTTTAATTAGACTGACCTTGTTTAATATTCTCAGGATTGTTGCTCGAGCCCATCCTCTTGAGAGCAAAAACTTCTTCGTAACTTTGAAACGATCTCCAACATATCAGAATTATTGAATTTGAGGTATTTTGTGTTGAAATATTGGATATAGCGACTTAGGGTTTTAAAATTATAGGTGAAGGAGGCTAGCCTGGTGAGGAATAGTATCATTAAGGGTTTGATAAGTGGGTGAGGACGAAGTAGATTGATGTAACAATGATCCGTCAGAAGGGTTGACATTGATAAGGAAGAAGATAGTAAAACTAGATCGGACTATCATGAAGATACAATTTTGGAGGGTGTTTGATCATATGTGATGGGCGACATCAAAAGTGCCATGTGCATGAATGAAATAAAAAGATGCATTGAGTTTTGGATTCAAAACTAAGCTCATAATTCAAGAGAGATTCAAACCATAGTCACCCATATGATGAAAAGTTCAATCAGAACTTAAGTTTTCTAATCCTAATCTTTCGAAAAAAAAGTTGTCTAATCCTGCTCTTCTATCAGATTTAATTGCCGATTGCACATATAAAAGATCTATTAAATTTTGCATCCATAACTCACTGAATTTCTTCACAAATTGCCATATGACTCTAAACTGATCTCCCAGTTTGTTGGATAAATTTGGCTTTCAATAAAGGCCGAATAATCACTCTTTTCAAAAAAATAATATCTCCACAAATTGACATTAAGAGAATATAATCAAAAGAAAACACATACCAAAATCAATCGAAAAGTACACCGCGTATTAACGTGAGACAAAAGAATGATATACTTTTATTGAATGATATGCCCCTGCATATGTACTAGAATGAAAATAATGATAGCAATTTCTCCAAATTCAAATCCCACTGCGAGCTGAATTCCAGCTGGCTTCAAACACGATGGATCTTGTTCGACCGCATGTTCCAAGCTGCACCAAAAATAGCCCCATCCATCCGCATACTGTGCTCTAAATAAAAAAAAATGTAGTACGTTCATGGGTCGCCTCGAGGAAGGACGCGACCAAAACCCGGCATCACCTCACGTTCTCGCTTCCTTTCGTTTCCCTGCAGATCAGTGAGTGGATGTGCGCCATGCGCTCCCCAAGTCCACCTCGCCACCTTCTCCTCGTCATCCTCGCCGCTCTCCCCGTTTGTCTCACCTCTGCGGCCGTCGCCGGTGACGCCTCAAAGGATGGCAGCAGAGACATGGTGAGGACGTACCTGGTGGTCGTCTGCCGAGCCGATGGACCCAAAGAGGGCGGCGAGACGCTGCGCGCGTGGCACGCCTCGCTGCTCGCCTCCCTGCTCAACACCTCCACGGACGCGGTCCTGAACGGGTCAGGGTCGGCGGCGGCCGGCTCGCTCGTCTACTCGTACCAGCACGTCGTGAGCGGGTTCGCCGCGCGGCTCACGGCGCCGCCTCACGTGGTGCGTGGACGCCATCCCGTGCGTCAGCTACCGGCTCATGACGACTTACACGCCGGCGCTGCTCGGGGTGAGCAAGCCCGGGACGGGCGCGTGGGCCACGGCCGGCAACATGGGAGACGGCGTCATCGTTGGCGTACTCGACAACGGAGTCGACGCGCGGCACGTGTCGTTCAGCGACAACGGCATGCAGCCGCCGCCGGCCAAGTGGCGGGGTGGGTGCGAGTTCGGTGGCGCGCCGTGCAACAACAAGCTGATCGGCGGGCGGTCGCTGACACCCGGTGAGCACGGCACGCACACCTCGAGCACCGCCGTCGGGGCCTTCGTCAAGGACGTCAGGCTGCTCAGGACCAACGTCGGCAATGCCTCCGGCATGGCCCCGCGCGCGCACCTGGCGTTATACGAAGTCTGCTTCGAGGACCAGTGCCCGTCCACGGAGCAGCTCGTTGCCATAGAGCGGGGCGCGTTCGTGGACGGAGTGGACGTGATCTCCATCTCCGCAGGGGACGACAGGCAGAA
Organism: Zoysia pacifica; assembly: GCA_001602315.1. Lineage (NCBI taxonomy): Eukaryota > Viridiplantae > Streptophyta > Magnoliopsida > Poales > Poaceae > Zoysia > Zoysia pacifica. Next base: position 85,491 of record BCLH01001252.1, read on the forward strand.
GCCTTTCTACCAGGATCTCAGCCGTCGGGAGCTTCTCCGCGGTCATGTCGGGCATCTTCGTGAGCACGAGCGCAGGAAATGCCGGTCCGGATCTCGCGACCGTCACCAATTGTGCGCCATGGGTGCTAACTGTCGCCGCGAGCACCATGGGCCGACGCATTGTCTCGAGAGTTAAGCTCGGCAATGGGTTGGTGCTCAAGGGCCAGACGATGGGGAGGTACAAGAATGTCAAGAACCGGCCGCTCGTCTACGTCGACGGCCTGTTCGCCGAAGGCGCCCTCAAATCCGTCGACGTTCGCGGCAAGATCGTGCTCTGTGATCGCTCAGAGGCTCCCCGCACGCGGGGCGAGATGGTCCGTGAAGCCGGCGGCGTGGGCCTGATCATCTTCAACAGCGCGCTTCGGGGCCGCGCTACCGCGCCCCGGGATAATATGACTATCGCGGCGGCGCGTGTCAGCCAAGCCGACGGGGAGACAATCTTGGCCTACGTCAACTCTACGTCCAACCCAACAGCGAGCCTCCAATTCACCGGCGTCGAGATGGACCCGTTCCCTCGGCCGGCCGTCGCCGAGTACTCCTCACGCGGCCCCTGCAACATGTCAAACCTCGGCGTGCTGAAACCCGATATCACAGGCCCCGGCACGAGCATCATCGCTGCCGTCCCGGGCACACCTCCCCGCCACAACGCCAGCGCGCGCTCCCGGACCTTCGGCCTGTTCAGCGGCACTTCCATGGCCGCGCCGCACCTCTCGGGGATCGCAGCCGTGCTGAAGCGAGCGCGTCCAGAGTGGTCACCTTCAGCAATCAAGTCAGCATTGATGACGACAGCCGAAGTGACGCTCCCAGACGGTTCGCCGATCGCTGACGACACGACCGGCCTGCCGGCGAGCCACCTGCTGATGGGCGCCGGGCTCGTCAACCCGACGAAAGCACTCGACCCGGGTCTCGTCTACGACCTTTCGGCGATGGACTACATCTCCTACGTCTGTGGCCTCGGATACGTTGACAACTACGTCAACGAGATCATCGCACAGCCGATGCAGAACGTGAGCTGCGCGTCGGTAAGCAAGATCGCCGGCAAAGACCTGAACTACCCATCGTTTATGGTGACCCTCACGGCGACCACGCCGGAGGTCGAGGTGAGGCGCACGGTGACCAATGTCGGGCCGGCGTCGTCGGTATACATGGCAGAGGTCGTCGTGCCAAAGGGCGTCACTGTCGATGTTGTGCCGAACAGACTCCAATTCAGCTCTGTGAACCAAAGGATGGAGTTCAGGGTGATGTTCAGGCGAAGTGGCAGCCCCACGAGCGGCACGGTGGAAGGCAGCCTTCGGTGGGTCTCCGACAAGCGTTCCGTTCGCAGCCCCATCGTCGTTCTTGATGGAACCCTGAACTTAGTTTAGAGTTGGGGTCCTTTTAGTTGCTTCTAAAAATTAAGCAGGTCGCCTACTCTTAGATCGTTCTTTTTGTAGTGTATAACAGCTCCTTGAGAAGAACAAATCAAGAATCAATTTCACAGAATAGCTTAGACCAATTTGTCTTTTGAACAAAACGAGATCAAAAAATGCCCCTACAGAAAAAAAAAATACTTCTACATTACAACCAGTTCTTTTACGAAGCCGAGATAACCAATTGATCTTTTCAATCCCCTTATTAAAATCTCTGCTTACCTGCAACAGATGGGCTATATTGACGATCAATGCTACAGGGTTTGGCACAACATCGACCCTGCGACCCTCGTGGAGGATTTGGAGGCCACCAATTTCACGGGAATTATTGGTGACGCTTATGTCGACGCCAGACCTCCCAACACGCACATCCCACCAGGTGCTGCTGCATTCCGATTAGGATAAAGTCCAGGGCTTTATATTATGAAAAATTGACTTTATCTTTGGATTATGAGATTGAGCAACTTTTTGAAATAATCTAAAGCTTTCTTGAAGCTGTTTGAGAAACTAGATATTACCCAGATTAGGGTGTCTTTTTTTTTAATAATGAATGGTTGTTTCAAAATGTCTCTCTTACCCTTGTCTACTTTGCTCATTCACGGAACACAAGCAGACATGACAGGAGCTCATCGCGTAGGAATTCACATGCACTAGAAATTCAGACATCTATTGCAATTCAAAAAGACTCATCAAGTAGAAACAGGGGACGGCCACTTTGCACTCAGGCATCTATCAAATGTAATGATCATCAGGAGCTCATCAAGTAGGAATTCAAAAGGAACACAAGCATTCAGGCATCTATCAAATGTAACAAAAGCACTCAGGCATCTATCAAATGTAACACAAGCACTCAGGCATCTATCAAACGTAACACAAGCCCTGGAAATTCAAAGATATAAATCACATGCACTCAAGTGGCTAGCAATTCAAAAGGAGGATAACATAGAGGCAAGTGGTCATCCAGGCATCTATCATGCTTCAGATTTGTAAGGAAACTTAAAACACACAAGCTCATCAAGGAACCAGGAAGCTCAATTTCTGCTATGTCACAAACTTTTGCCACAGCCTTGTCAGTTTCTGCAAACAAGGATACAAGTAGAATATAAGTGCATGTCGAATTCTCGTCTCCAAAAAAAA
>BCLH01001253.1:0-93111 GCA_001602315.1 Zoysia pacifica
TGAGCTGGAGGAGGCCTCCGTCCTTGGAGAAGCGGACGCGCTCGACCTTGCCGCGCTTGACGGCGTTGAGGAACTCGCTGTAACGCCACTGGGTGCCCTCGGGGAGGTCGGCGGCGGCGGAGGGCTTGGGCGCGGTGAGGAGGGAGTTGGAGAAGGGGTTAGCGGCCGGGGTGGGCGCCTCGGCCTTGAGCTCAGGCGCGGGCGCAGGGGGAGGCGCGGGCGCATCGGCGGCGAGGGCGGGCAGCGCGGAAGCGGTTGTGAGAGCGATGAGAGCGGCCGGGAGGGGCTTGGGCTGCGGGAGACGGGGTGGCCTGAGTGAGAAAGGCTTGGGCTTTTGGAGGGAGGCGGTGATGAGGAGGTGGGAGGAGGATACGGCGGGCGGCGCCATGGCTGCTGCTGCTGCTGCTGCTGCTTGGACGGGGTTGGAGGCCGAGGAGCAGAAGGAAGAAGATGAGATATAGGGGAGGGGAATCGGAAGAAGGGAAGAGAAGGAAGGGGTCCTCCAGGGGTCGGTCAGTGAGGATGGTTTTGCTGGTTGACGTGGAGACGACGGCAGCCATAGATTTCCTTGTGATCTCTCTACTTCTCTAAATTCTCTTGGCTGCGCTGCTGATATTTGGCACGCCTCTTCTTCACACAACTTCACAAATCCTGAAACGTTTGTTCTTGTTTCCTGACTGATGTCTTTTTGCGAGGATGTTAAATACAAATTGTGTACTCCTAGCATCCTTTTTCTCGTGGACAAGGTTGAGCAACCGTGTCGGTTCGATTTCAAGTCATGTAAACATGGAAGACGCCTTTGTACGCAGTGGAAATTTCATAAAAATTTTGAGTTAGTTTAATTTCATAAAAGAAATACATCAAACGTAAAAATTCTCATGTTCCAAGGGGATTGCATGTAAATGCAAAATCGTTAACTGAACCGCATTAATCAAATTTTTGGTTAATTGAGTTCTTAGTGATATCTCTACATGGGCTCCTTTGAACGTAGAATTTTCATAAAAATTATGCAAAAATTTCACAGAAATTAGTTTAATTTAAAAAAAAAACACAAAAAAAAAGAAAAAATTTCCTTCAATCCAAAAGAGGCCTAAAAGTTGAAGAAAATGGGTCTCTACAAAAAATGGCTTATGCAAAAAAAAATTAAAAGCTAAAATCTCACACAGAGCTAGCCTTTTAACTTTTATGATGAAGATAAGTTAACAGATTATAAATTGATCAGATTTTCTAAATGTTTAAAGGTTTCTCTACTCTTAAAAAACAGTTTTTCTTTTCTACCTCCACACGCTAAAAATGTCTTCAAAAGAAATGGTTAGACTACATATACACAAATCTGACATAAAATATTTTCACATATACGCTTTACAGATCTAACGGATGAGCTCTTTCACGTCTCCAGAGCCCACATAAATTATTGTTGGTCATAACTACTCAGAACAAATATATTAGATACAAGTAAAATTGTTGAAAAATAAAACAAATTTATTTTAATATAAATGTATTATTTTTAAATTAATTTTTTTACACCATAGCACACTGGAACTAGTTAGGGTAAAAGAAAAAGGTTGAAATGGTTACTTTCACTTGTGTGCCTACGTGTCATCTTGAAGGACAGATATTATGTTTTCTACTATTCATTTTCTTGTTTTTCTTTATGGACAGGAAGAGAAAATGCGTGTGATTTATGGGGACGCGCAACGAAACAACTGATGAATTTTTTTTAAAGAAAAAAACCGAAACAACTGGTGAACAGGAGAGTGCCAAGCAACTGCACATGGACCACTCCACCTGGGGTCGGTCGGCCTGTCACGGCGGATTGGGATGAAGCCTGGGTACTCCAAAGCCGAATAATTCATGGGCCTAGCCTCACAGGCCCGTGAGCCTTCGCTGTATCGGGTCATTGCAATTAAATTCTACACTCATACAGGCCGGGCCTAGTTTAGCTTACGACGCAGGCCCACTGATCACTCATGTTCGCTGACTTAAACTTTGGCGCTATTTAGTATAGTTGAAATTTAATAAAAAAAAGCAGGGTGAAAAGTAGTAAAAAATAAGTTATTGTTTAAGTTCATCTGAGAAGCTGCTGAACTAATAAGCTGTAAAATAAATTTGCTATTTGACGTGTTCTACTTATTTATGTGGAGGTCACTACGTGTCCCAACGTCGTTGGTGCAGGTGAGAGGTGAGAGAAAAAGAACCATTTTTAAACTTTAAACACATTTTTTCCACAAACTTTGGCAATTGGCATGATGGATTGGAAATTCCACATGAAATTCAAAGCTGACAATAATGCTGGAGCTGCCATGTTTGATCGTCAAATCCTTGTGATCGCTCGTGTATGTATATCAGCACATGTGTACGTCGTGCTTGTATGCATAAGTCCTTCTTCGTCCTGGCTGGCCAGGCCTACAAATTTGACCGGAATCGATGAGAAAGGAAGGTGCCAAATTTGACCCCTACTTGTGATGCTTGAAATAAATGGCAGCATGCACGTGACGATATGCTAGCAGTCGGCTGCCACAGCTGACCACTAGCGATCGAGGTCGAGATCAGTTGCTGGTGCGGCTGCATGAACGTACCGTAGGTGTCCTTGATGCATGCCATGCCAGCATAAGATTTTTCCGATCTCGATCGGTTAACAAGATATTCTTAGCAAGAGTGGACTAATGGCATCGATCGTCGTGCCAAGTTGCATGATCCGCTGGACACGTACGCGCCCGATCTCTTCTATATAAAGCCATGCACTCAGCCCCTTCTTGCACACACCACACCAACACCAGAGCAGATTAGTGTTCCATTGTTCTCTCGATCGATCGCCATGACGACTAGAGCAGCAGCAGCAGTATTAGCGGCCTTCTTCTTGTTGGTCGCCGCGCGCGCCGAGCAGTGCGGGTCGCAGGCCGGCGGGGCGACCTGCCCCAACTGCATGTGTTGCAGCCGCTGGGGCTGGTGCGGCTCCACCTCCGACTACTGCGGGGACGGGTGCCAGAGCCAGTGCAGCGGCTGCGGCAGCGGAAGCCCAAGCCCAAGTACTGGCAGTGGCAGCGGCGTGGCGTCCATCGTGTCGCGGTCCCTGTTCGACCAGATGCTGCTCCACCGCAACGACGGCGCGTGCCCGGCCAACGGGTTCTACTCGTACGACGCCTTCATCGAGGCGTCCAAGTCGTTCCCGGGCTTCGGCACGACGGGCGGCGCCGACGTCCAGAAGCGCGAGATCGCTGCGTTCCTGGCGCAGACGTCGCACGAGACGACCGGCGGGTGGGCGTCGGCTCCCGACGGCCCCTACTCGTGGGGCTACTGCTTCAAGCAGGAGCAGGGCGCCACCGCCGACTACTGCGTGGCCAGCAGCCAGTACCCCTGCGCCGCGGGCAAGAAGTACTACGGGCGCGGGCCCATCCAGATCTCGTACAACTACAACTACGGCCCCGCCGGGCAGGCCATCGGCGCCGACCTGCTCAACAACCCGGACCTCGTGGCCAGCGACGCCACCGTGTCCTTCAAGACCGCGCTGTGGTTCTGGATGACGCCGCAGTCGCCCAAGCCGTCCAGCCACGCCGTGATCACGGGGCAGTGGACACCCACGGCGGCGGACCAGGCGGCGGGAAGGGTGCCGGGGTACGGCGTCATCACCAACATCATCAACGGCGGCCTGGAGTGCGGACACGGCTCCGACAACCGCGTCGCGGACCGCATCGGGTTCTACAAGCGCTACTGCGACCTGCTCGGGGTCAGCTACGGGAACAACTTGGACTGCTACAACCAGAGGCCATTCGGCGCCTGAACTATCAGTCAGGACTCAGGAGTGAGAATAAAACGATGGAGCTATTAAGATACTATGGAGTAAAAAAGGAATAATATGCATGTCGTCTGCAGGGTCGCAGCGAGACCCGAGCAGAAAAAAAAGGCATCATGTTTGTCAAGAAATAATAAATTGACGCTTAATTATTACTATCAATCTGCAGTTGTGTGTTCATTCGCAGATCGATCGCCACTAGTTACCTATATGGTCACATTTTGCAAACGATGAAATAGCTAGGTCGACGTGAGTGAAAAAAAAAAAGAGATGATAATTATCAGGTCTTAAAATAAATTATCATAAAAATGAGATTTTCAACTTTAGTCAAGCTAAAGAACATGAACACCAATATGCACTTTTGTTTGGTTGTCAATCTAATTCTCACTCATTTAGATACTTAGGAATCCCATGCAGTACAGGAAGCTCAGCAATAGTGATTGAAGAGTTGTGAAAGATAAATTTGAGAAGAAATTAAGTAGTTCGAAAGGCAAACACATGTCAGACTGTCAGTAGGTGGGAGGTTAGTCATGATTAATTCAGTTTTTACTAGTCTCGTGATGTATATGATATTTTTTTTGAAGTTTCAAAAGAAATCTTACAAAAATTAGACTATTATAGATCTCGGTTTTACTGGCAAGGAGATGATCATAAGAAAAAATATAGGTTAACTAAATAGAGTATTCTTTGCCAACCTAAAGATCAAGGGGGGTTAGGAATTCAAAACATTGAAATTCAAAACCAGTGTCTGCTAAGCAAATGGTTGTTCAAACTAGTGAATGAGGATGGCATGTGGCAGCAACTCTTACGAAATAAATACCTCCGAAATAAATCAACAGGACAAATTCAAAGAAAACCCGAGGATTCACATTTCTAGGTGGGTCTTATGAAAGTTAAAGAAAAGTTCTTAAATCTACGTTCCTTCTGTCTTGGAGATAGGAATCAAAATAGAATTTGGGAAGACAAGAGGGCTGGCAATTACACTTTGAAACAACGTTTTCTATCACTATATCATATTACAAAGAACAAAAGCACTATAGTTGCAACAGTTTTTAGCACCGTACCACTAAATAGTTCTTTTAGAAGATCCTTAGTGGATGCTAATATGGTTTTATGGCATCAATTAGTGTTGAAATTGCTTCCGTGACTTTATCTCCACAGGAAGACCGATTTAGATGGGGTCCCCCTTAGTCCAAAAAATTCACAATCCAATCTATGAATAAACATTTAATCATTGATGAGGTTATGGTGCATAATAAAATCATCTGAAAGCTCAAGATGCCTCTCAAAATAAAGATCTTTATGTGGTATTTATTTTGTGGCGTCACTTTGACTAAAGATAACTTAGCCAAAAGAAATTGGAATGGTGATAAAATGTTGCTTTTGCTCTCATAGTGAAACCTTCAAGCATCTTTTTTTCAAATGTCAGCTACCAACGTTCCTTTAGAGAATCTTACATATTTTCTTTAATCTCAATCCACCATTAAACTTCACACATTTGTTTGGTAATTGGAGGGTTGGATGTGGTTTTAAAATAAGAAAATTTCTGTTGATTGGTGCATCTGCTTTATGCTGAGCTATTTCGTTAAGTAGTAATGATATTGTTTTTTGAAAAAGCTCCAATACAAACAAATTTGCAAGTTTTATTTAGAGGCACATACTGGTTGCGTCAATGGGTGTTGTTACAGCGGAACAAAGAAGACAACAAGTTGCTTCAAGACACATGTCGTAAGATTGAAACTTGCGCCATGAAAATTTTCGCCAACTTTGGATGAAAATTTGGTAATAAAATCACTGTTTAGGTCTCTTCCTCAATGATCTCTTGTTAAACTTGTCATTTGATGTGTGTTTGTAATAATGGCTGTAATCTCCTCGGAGATCAAGGCTAGATTATTTATAATTTTCCATTATTAAAAAAAATTCATGTGGGTGAGTGCCTCAATAAAAGGTAGAAATGGTTTGGTCCGAGGCAATTAAGAACGCGGCGGCTACGCTAGGGAAGTGGCTTATCTTCTCCCGTAGCCGCAATAAAAGGTGGAAATGGTTTGCTGCTTCTCATGTGTCCTTTTACGATATGTTAAATTTTTATTGAAGTTTATCTTGCACCGCACTAGGTCCACAAAAGAACCAAAACCCAAAAAAAATTCATCGCACCTAGCTATAGGATGATGTATACAAGGAAAGGATGGGAGGGGGAGCGAAGCTAACTTCCTACGCTAATACTACTAGTAGTACATGAGTAGCAGCAAAACAGAAAAGGTATAAGCATGCATGGAATTCCAAGGCAAGGCGCGACGTGACATCTCACTTTCTTATTGCGTTAATTAAGAAAGCAGTACATGTGGAGAAGCATGCAATTTGATGATATTGATATGTGAATGCGCTTCCACAAAGTTTTGATTGATTTAATTTGACCATGTATGTCTCTATCGTCGCCGCATAATCGTTCGGTCTATCTGTGAATTGGAAATTTCTAAGATCGATCACGATAAGATCGATCCCAATGGCTTCCTCCCTTGCTGCCAGGGGATCACGATAAGACGAGGTAACTACTTTCCTGGTCTTAACATCAAGAATAACAGTGGCGATGTGTCTCTGATTAACATGCTCCGTCAGCGTTGGGCTCGATGTTAAATGGATTTGGACGCCACGACCCGCAGCGTCGGGGCTTTCATTGTCAATCGTCAATATTGATCATCAGGCCCTGGACCTGGGCCTGGGCTCCCATTTCAAATTTCTTGTCGCTGACACCCTTATTTGTGCTTCGTTTCTCTTAGTCCATGTAGGGCTAGTTTGTTCCAGTTTTCAGATGCCTTTTACAATTGAAACCGAAACAAATAAAATTTTGAAAAAAAAAACTCGTTTTTAGAGTGCCAAAAGGCTAATAGCTTTTAAAAAAATGGACTAAAAGCTCCAACAGAGTGCACAAAATCTAAATTATATTACAAAAAAATAATATCTAAATTATAGTATCAGCTAGCTTTTCGACTAGTAAATAGCAACAAGCTAACTTTTTTAAAAAGTCAAAAGCTCTGACCCAAACAAATAGGACATAATAATATGAAAACTTCTCGCCCAATCTGATGAGCATCGAGTGACGGTAGCTATGCTGGCTCGGCCAACCTGCAGCCCATGCATTGCTATGCCTATCTCCTGGCATGATAGCGCAATCTACTACGTACTCAGCTATTTATTGCATATGCCGTCGCCATTAGCCATGCATGTGAATCAATTTGTTGCTCTCCTGTTATATATCCGAGTACCAGTTTTATTTTCTAAACTCAGTCGATCGCTCGCTACGTGGTAAATTGGCTACTGGAGGATCAACGAACGAGATGAATTAAAAGTTGAGGACGCTGGCGTAGTACGGCGACCATGCCTCCATCCACGGGCTCCTCAGCTGCGTCAGGAAGGGGTCCTGCATCCACTCGGCAGCGCCCAGGCCACCAATCTGCTGCTGCGATGGCTTCCCCACCTCCAGCCGCGGCAGGCTCAGCGTCGCCGGTTTCACCACCGCACAAGCATCGGTCTCCTCTTTCTTCATCTCCGTCGTCGTCGTCACCTGGCAGCTGTGGGGGTGGGGCTCCGACGATGAGATGGAGTCGGCGGAAGAGCCGGTGCTGTGGGAGGCGGACGGCGTGGCGGTGGCACGCGCAAGCTCCTCCATGGCCACTCGCTGCTCCAGCTCCTTGAGCGACACCGCCTTCCGGTAGATCTTGCACAGCACAATGTCCTCCTGCGCGCATTTGTTCATTTAGTTTCAAATTAAGCACGGGCAGCGACGACTCGCGCGCTAATTCAGTCAAAGTCAAACTCTTCGCATGCTCCACATCCACATATGAAGTGTAACTGTCTACAATCGCTAGAAGAAGAAAAAAATCAAAATCATGGAAGTTATTGTACCTTTGGCGGAGGAGACGAGTCACCTTCGCCGGCGCCGGCTATGGAGTCCGGTAGGCGATACTCGTTCATGACCCAGTCTGTCCTGGTGCCTCGAGGCGCGCGTCCCTCGTAGTAGACGAGGGTCTTCTTGAGCCCGATGAGCCGCTTCGGGTCGGCGGCGCAGCGCACGGCGCGGTCCGACCCCGTGGCCTTCCAGAACCCTCGTTCCGTCGTCCGGCTCGGCCGCCCGCCGCCGCTGGCCAGCTTCCGGTCGCGCGGCACGAAGAAGTACCACTCCCTCTCCCCGATGCGAGACAGACCAGGGAGCTCCCACGGGTCGTGGCGGTAGAGGTGGACGGTGGGGATGATGTCGAACTTGAGCTTCTTGCCTTGGACCACCTGCTTCAGGTAGAACTCCAGAAGCTCCTCCTCCGTCGGGTGGAAACGGAAACCCGGAAGCTCCAGCTCCGCCGCTCCACTCATCGCCCCAGCTTTTCACTCTTCTCTAGGAGTAATTGTTTGATGGTTATTAATTGATTTCAGGAGCGTGAAATCAGACACTAATCAGCTGTGGAGTAGGAGTAGGGTTCTTGCTGGTTTCCTTCCTCTGCTTATATAGGCCGGCGCTGAGAGAGAGAGAGACGTGCTGTGGTCTCTTGTCCAGCGTCATGGATGCTGGCTTTTACAGGACCAAAGGGAACCGCTGTCTCTAGAAACTAGAAATGCTTACCGATTTTGTTTCGGAACAATCTGCAGCACAGCTAATAAAATCGCCTGGCTACTGCTAGTGGTGCTGCACTAAGGGTGACGACCCTGGTTAAGAATGTGAGCGACGAGTGAGTGGCTTCTGGTGTGCAAAAGTCTTGGTCCATATATTGGTGCATACACACTAGTAGTAGTAGTATCAGTTTGTATTATAGAACAGATTTTTTTTTTTTATTTCTGTGGAGTCATACGTCGTTGCTATTTTTTGACAAGCTACAGAGAAACGAGTAATGGATATCTTTATAAAAGGTTGGCATATGGCCTATCCATGCATTGTGTGGATGGATTCCTGCCAAATAAAAATCTGTCCTTAATTTTCTAGTCTAGTCTTGTGAGGAAGTTCTTTTATTTGGCTGTCGATGTCTTTACGTGTACGGAGTACATTGAACTGGTAAGAGTTTACGGGACATGGTTTGACGTGCTGACAGTCCAATTAGTCGATGACTTGCCCAAGAAATTCCAAGAAGAGGACATGATGATGGCGACTCTCGCCCCAGATATCTCCAATCCTGTCCCTCTCCACTCTCTCTCTCTCTCTCTCTCTCTCTCTCTCTGCCTTTCCTCAAACACCGTGTTGAAATGTTCAAAGTCTTGCAATTATTCTCCTTTTTGACGGAATTACTTTCCTAGAAAGAGGAAAATCACTGCCCTTGCAGAAAATAGTTTTGGCGGCTGCTGCGCAGGAAATGGTTGCCTAAAGTGGTTTCAATTTTTAGGTGCTATACCATTCGCAGCTGTGGACCTGCTTGGACTCAAAAGCATACATGATCAAATTACTCCTAGAAAAGAGCTGAAGCAATAGCAGCCTTTAGTTACAGCAACTTTTTAATCTGTGCCATGCTTAACATGAGTGCCAGATTCTAGAATCTGCTTTCTACTAGAGTAGATTTCCCCCTTCCTTTTTCAACACAAAATATATATCAGTACATGGCAATCATCTTTAGGGAATTACTATAGCTTAATAAAGCAAAAGGAGTCAAGGAGAGAGAATATAATCACGAGCGTAGACTTGTCTGGTGCTAGGAGACTGGAGACAAAATGCAGATGAGCACTACCATGGAAATAAAGATTTGGCGCCATCCAAATCAGTTGGACCGGTTCTTCCTTGGATGAGCCAGCTCTGTCCCTCCAGTACAAGTCGTCGCTGGGAGGAGCAGATCTTTGCTTTCCTACTAGTACTTCACTAATATCAGTCAAGTCCATGGCGGGCGATATTCAGCAGCCTCACCAATCACCGCACAACAAAAAGGCTGCCTGCCAGTCTGCTCTTTGAAGCGGTCCAAAGTCTTGTTCACATTCAGTTGCATACTTGTAAACTACGCCTGTCCCTGTTCTGTGCTGGCTGGCTTGCTTGCGGTTGCTGTTGGTGGATCAGTCACCTCACCTCAGTGTTGTGGCTGAAAGCGCGTCAGTGATGCTGAAAGCCAGTCTGACCTGCTGAACAGGGAACACAGGGCAAGAAGCTTCCTCGCCTCGCCAGTTTCAGTATCAGACTTTGGCTATTACTAGACATGAACTGCAGATGTTTCTTCATCCAGACAAGCAGTAGGAGGCGCAATATCGAAGGAGAGAGTTTTATTCTGGACATGAACTGTTGTTTCACATATATATATTCGGTTTATTTAAGCTACTGCTAGATGGCCAAGATCCAGCAGATAAAGGTTTCTTGTTATTATTTTCTTTACACGCAGGGCTAAGTGATCCTGCTTAAGAAGCTCTAGTGCTTAGAGTCTTCGTCTATGTACCGAAACACAGACTTCCTTCCCTTCTTGCCAGAATCATCCTTGTTTGAACCCCTACCACCATCAGATGCTGCGTCTCCATCGGCTAATTCTCCGGACTCATCGATGAACTCTGGGGAAGTCTTCCCAGCAGTTGATGCTGCTTTCCTCTGAAGCTGTTCAGCCTCTTCATCCACGCGGTAATAAGCCTGATACAAAATGTTCTTGTGAGGTACTACTGCGACTGCAATCTGCTACAGCTATGTGACAAGTAGTCGGAAATAGGGACATTACCACACAAGTGCGAGGTGGAGAAAGGACTTTAAATGAGTTAGGGCGGTTGTTGAAGTTGGTTTCAGGTACCCCTGGTACTCCTTCAGGAGACGTGAAGTGGTCCACATCGTGACCAACCTGTGCCATCACAAAGATTAATATCGCAAACACGATATCCTGATACAATTCTTGGCCACAATTACTAAGGGACATTTTCCCAGCATCTACGATCAGATAATATTACTTACTCTTCCATGTCCACCAAAGATCAAAGCATCAGAGTCCAATGCTACTCTGTATTTGCCAGGCAAGTCACATCCAACCTTGTAACTGCACAACATTTGCAAATTGAAGGTGAGAAGGACATTAAACAGCAGGTGAAAGGGACTTCCAAAAGGCTCAATGGGTCAGTTACCCTTCATAAGTTTTCTCGGGATGAAAATTAAAAACAAAAACCAAATCTCCTCGTTCAAAGACAATAACCTGAAAGGAAGTAGAAATTAAATACCAAAGTGCATTTTAAGAAACTAATTGATTAACATCAACTGACTCACAGCACGCTTTCCCAATAAAAACCTTTCTAGGTAAAATAGAGAACATAAGCAAAGCCAGAGCTATTACTTGTCCTAAGAACAAAAACAAAATGCGCCACAAACTCCCTTGCTAAATATTATCCAGTCATTACCTTATCCTCCTCATTCATGTCGCTTACAATCTGCTTTGGTGAAGATAAGAAGCAAAATCTTTCATCGAGCGCATTCATTGCTTGATCGAAGGCATTCATGTACTGTTCATCATTTGAGCAATGTAAATTTGAAATGTTAGCTGAGATAAATAGTAAACTTGAAATGTAGAAAAACCTAAGCATTCGGTATGACATATCGTTCATCATAAGTCAACAAATAAATGTAATACAAACTCCTTATTATTAAGGTGTACATTAATTGGTCTTAGAATAAAATGATATACCAATCAATGCACAGAAATTATGTACACCACACCAGTAATATGTATCAAACTGTCAATAAACATAATAAGTTTTTGTAGGTCAGCGCAATAGGACTATTGAGCAACAAGTATTAGATTTATGCATTATACTATAAAGTGAGTTCAGAACTGCTTAACAAAGTATGCAACGGCCGAACAGCACATTTTAAGTCAGTGGAAGCAAGCCCAAAATGGTACCACAGCAGAAAGATACTTATGGTTTTATGCATAGATATAACCTTGTACCGCAGGTGATCAGTGTCAACAAGGCTCCATTGACGTCTGCATTTATCATAGCTCCAGTTATTGCCTTCTCTTGGAAAATCAATCCATTCTGGGTGACCAAACTAGAGGAAATTGCACAATCAAACAAAGACACACAAAATATTTTTTACAAAAAAAATGTAGATGCCCATTTTATGCAAGTAATATCATTGATGGTCACATTCCTCTCTATAACATGCTTGTGAGATCTCAGAAAATAGCAACCTAAACATATCCGTTGATAAGCAAAAGATCACATGCACAACGTACTGTACAAAATACAGGGCAAATCTCAAAAGCATAACCAACAAGACCATATATTATGTGCAACATCAAACACTAATCAGAACTAAACATCGATCATGCAAATGGCCATGATGCATTTACTATATAGAGAACCAAAGTGTCAATCCAACCCCCAAAATATGAAGGGAAGAAAAGGACCAGTTTTTTTTAAAAAAATAAAGCACTACCTCATTCCCCATAAAATTCAAGTATCCATCACCACCAAGGGCCATTGTGATGAAGTGAATCATCTGGAATGTTTGGAAAGCAATAAGCAGACTATATCAGAGGTGACGGAACACGTTCAAAAATAATATAAAACATTTTGAAGTGCTTGAGGAATATAACCTTTTGAAGTGCAATCCCACGATCAATTGTAAGCGAAGCTGGCTCCAAATCTGACATGCCACTGTACATTTCTTTGTCCATCAGAAGAAATGCAATAGTTTTATCGCCAACGATAGACTGAAAAAAATGTAAATTTAATTCCAGTAAACAATAATAAACAAATATTATGTGACTGCAAATCTTAATACTTATTTAGGAGCCCAGGTAAAATTGAATAATGTAATTACTATCAGAATGAAAATGTGATGGTCTACATTAGTCAAGGTATTAAAAGGCCGTCACTCCACCTGTTTACTTGTATAGCCTATAAGGAAATTCTTTGAGAAAAAAAACTACAGGGAAATAAATTCGTTGATTTATACCTAACTTAGTTGTTATGACATAACCCAAGAAAAAACAACTGTACCTGATCGTGGCTCTCAGCATAAGCAATGCATTTTTCAGTATATCTTCTATTAGTCAAAGTATTCGATATTTCACCCATTGACCACTTCAAGTCATCTTTGTTCTTCAGGTAGTCAATCCATCTATCAGGAATAGCCATTGCCAGGCGATAGTCAAACCCAACTCCACCTTCACTAACTGGCCGGCAAAGGACAGGCATGCCTGAAACATCTTCAGCCACTACAGTTACTTCTGGGAAGAGTTTGTGCATTAAATGGTTTGCGAGCATCATGTAAACAACTGCATCAACATCAGTGTCCAAACTGAAATACTCCTTGTAGTTTCCAGTAAAGCCCATGTTGATACCATGGTGATGATACAACATTGATGTGACTCCATCAAATCGGAAGCCATCAAACATGAATTCGTCCATCCAATATCTCAGATTTGAAAGAAGAAACCTCAAGACCTCCCAGTTAGCATAGTTGAACAGACGGCTATCCCAAAGTTTATGATAGCCCCTATCTCCTGTATGAAAATAGGACTCTTGAGTTCTTTGTCCAACATCATAGCCATTTAAACCATCGGTTACATTGTTACTCGCATGGCTATGGACAACATCCATCAGAACTCGCAATCCTAAACTGTGAGCCTTATCAACAAGATATTTGAGGTCCTCTGGTGTGCCTGATCTGCTGCTAACTGCAAATAAATTTGTCACATGATACCCAAAAGAAGCATAGTAAGAATGCTCCATAATTGCCATCAGCTGAACTATGTTGTAGTTATTTGCTCGTATGCGTGGCAACACATTGTCTGCAAATTCCCTATATGTGCTTACTGCTGGCGTTTCACTACTCATGCCCACATGAGCCTCATAGATACGTGGAGCATGAGGTTTTGGAGGCCGAGGATGCTTAAACACATACCTGTGAAATATAGAAGGTAGCAGAAATCAAGGTTTTGCCACATGTTTATAATATGGGTTCAAGGTAATGCAAGAATACCTTTCATCAGCTGGAGGATCCCAATGAACACCATCATAGGGGGCTCCAAACTTAGAAGCATCAACAGTTGCAAAACGAATCCATGCAGGAATACGATCAACCCATTCTCCACCCCCATGTCTAAAGCGGAATTTAACCTTGGAGTTGTGAGGGATGGCAGGTTTCCCCTCTACATGGGGGATCTTAATTGACCAAACACCAAATCCATCCTTCTTCATCCTGTGGTTCACACCATTCCAATTGTTGAAGTCCCCAATAAGCTCTGCTTCCCTACATCCATAAAGTGAAAAATTTCCAATGTCACAAGTAGTAATTATTTGTCACATCGAAAATTCTGCATCATGTAACCATAACTATAACCAGAAAGCAGAAAGCAGTTTATTAATCTAGTTAACAAATAATGAGCTAATATTTATGCTTTCTTAAATACCCAAGGCATCACAATGTTGTGTCATAGTGAAACATCAAAACAATTTTTTTCTGAAAACTAGTTAATCTCCAATGTATAAGATCTGTTTCTGGATAATTGCTATCATACATCACATCACATGAAATGTTATTATACAGACACCAAGGAATATGAACAAGAATTATGACAACATTATAACTCACTGTGCAGCAGGTGCCCATTCACGATATACAGTGGCATCATTGTCAGTATTTATCCCAAAGTTCAAGTAGCCTGTGAAATATGGCATCCAGAATGATTGATGAGTTGATGACGCAACGGAAGAAATAGTTTATGTCACAGATGAAATGAAATAATACCAATATGAATGCATAGGCTAAGGCTAACCTTTGGAAAATTCCTCAAGGCTTCCTTCATTTTTCTCAATCGACTGTTTCTGGTCCAGGTAACTTTTCATTCGATAGCTGAAATGGTCCTTGAATTCCTCCAACTTCGGGTCTACCTCGTAAATGGGAAGATGGTTGACATCCTCTTCAGCGGTTGCCATAGTTTTATTTTCTTGCACAGTCACTGCAGTCGCAAATTTGCTCTTGACCTTGCAATTATGCAGGACAATCAGTTTCAGAATATGGGCACTAGAAAACAGTAAGCGCTCAGTGCAGCAATCAGTCGATGCATCTACCAGTCGTATCACTTCCTTTGAAGTCAGTATTGCAGCTATATGCAGAATGACATTAGAAATCGGGAGTCAACCATAAACTGTACAATGAATTAAATTTGAATCCGATTCCCTTCATAAAAAACGGTAGCTGCTAACAGAGTGCAACCCAACCCATACACAATCTCACCCAAACCCAAAACAGAGTTCTATAGATAAATCACAACAACTTTCGCTACAGTTATTATAGTCGCCTAGTCGGATTCCATCTTGTATCTGATCTGCATGAACAGAGCTCCATACCTCGCATTCTAAGAAAAGGACTTACCTTCACGCGGCAAGACCCACGGGCCGAGCACAGGACAGACGCCAGACTCAGGCGCGCATTGCCGAGACCCTGCGAACGAAATCATCGCCAAATCCATGAACCAAGAAGAAAGAAGAATGAAAACTAGCAAATCTAGGAACACGCACAAGATAAAGCCACGCCACGCCACGTCTTACCGCGATTCCCTGGCGCGACGACGCATCAGCAGGTCGGCGCGGGCGCGGCGGCGGGAGATGAGCCGGCGAGGAAGTTAGGCACAGCATTGCGGAGGCGGCGAGTGAGTCCCATCTCGTCACCTCGCGCTTTATAGCAGGCGCCTTCCCTCGTGCAGAGCGCTGCGTCTACAGCAATCAAGCCGCGATATTTTTCTGGCCTCCCTCACCTTTCTCCGTCTGCCTGTGTCTCGCTCGCGTAGGGACGAGGAGAGCGTGACCGGTGAGCCGGATCTGTGGGCCCCGGTGGGCCGGGGATGACACGTGGACGGTTAGGACGAGCTGAGGCGCTTTTGGCCCGCGTGGCATTTGGGCCTTTTCCTGCTCCCCTGTTCCCTTTTTTTTTTCCTGATGATACGGTAGGAAATCTAAGTGTAAAGTTACTTTATAACGAATGGACAAAAATCTTTTTTGTTGAGATTTACTTGATGACATTGTGGCTTGTTAGGCTAAGTTAGTTTTTTCAGGTGGAGTTCAACTTGCTTGTCTTTTTAAATTCTGTTCTTTTTCGTGTGAATAGTGATCATCTAGTTTATAACAGAACCCAAAGATGATGAGGACGTGGAAAGTAAATGTCTCCACGACAAAAAGCCAAGGGAGCCACATTATGGCCCTCCTCTAAGTCTCCAAGATGGAGATGGTAAGAAAGAGTAGTAAAATATTCTCAGAACTAAACCATGCAACATCATGAAAATGCTCTCGCAGAAAGTAGTTTTAGACGAATCCCAAATACATGTTGAACCAGAAATCCAATTAATGTTTATTTTGAAATTGCAGATGACACAGAACAATTGAATTCGGTCAAGATACAACAGATGCTTAAATTCCAATGGATGATTGAAAGCAACCTAAACGAGACAAATCAATTTTTCACTGATGTTAAGTTATTGAATCTAACAGAAAGTCCCATGATTCAATCGAAGTTACTTTATGACAGATGGACAAAAATCTTTTTTTTGTTAAGATTTACTTGATGACAATGTGGCTTGTTAGGCTAGATTAGTTTTTCGTGTGGAGTTCATCTTGCTTGCCTTTTAAATTCCGTTCCTTTTTTGTGTGAATGGGGATCATCCAATTTATAACAGAAACCCAAGGATAATGATGATAAGGAGGACATGGAAAGTAAACGACGCACCCAACCGCTCATGTGTCAAGAAAGAAAGCTTCCTGTTCTTTCCTGTAATCATCTGAAAATAGCAACGTCGCTTGCTTACATAACTGACCTAGCATTCCAATACAGAAAGCCAAGAGTGCCACATCATGCGGATCGTAAGAATGAGCAGTGAAATATTCTCATAACTAAACCATGCAACATCATGAAAATGCTATTGCAGAAAGTAGTTTCAGAAGAATCCCAAATACATGTTGAACCGGGAATCCAATTAATGTTTATTTTCAAATTACACATGATACAGAACAATTGAATTCGTCCAAGATACAATATATAGTTAAATTCCAATGGATGATTGGAAGCAACTTAAACAATACAAATCAACTTTTCATCGATGTTAAGCTATTGAATCTAACAGAGAGTCCCATGATTCAATTGAAGTAGCCTCTATATACACTCCTCTTTCACTCTTTCCATGGAAGTAGTTAGAGTGTGTATAACCAACCAGTTAGCTAGACTCTTGCATCCAACAGGAATGCTGCTGGTTCTGATTTTGCAGCACAACCATACCGATAAGTGCTATACTTCCTATGAACCCCAGTAAGTTTTCCCTGAGGTGCTCTTTGGTGTAGTTCAACCATCATTCTAGAGCATTCCCTGCAGGGAAAATGAACCATGCACTTTAAGTACGAAATTTAATAACTGGACATAATGAAATGCAAAAAAAGGAAGGAGGTAAGTTACATTAGCTCTGCTTCAGAATATTTGGTGTGCAGCTCACAACATTTATTCCAAGATTTGAACGCATTCATTGTGCACTGAGCTGTGTAGATGGCGGCAGCTGCCAGCATAGATGGGGTAAACTTGAGCATCTCGTATTCGACAAGGCTCAGCTCGATGAGAAAGAAAGAGAGGAGCTCCAGCTAATACATGAGTAGATGGCAAGACATTTGTGTTAGCATAAAGCTATGGTTACAATGACTTTTCCACGGCCACCAAGTAGTGTGTATTTAGTATATATCTAACCTTCTTGTCTGAATGTGCGGCCTTAAAAAATCTTCTCATAAAACAGTATGGAGTCGGCACAGACATATTGAATTTGAGTGTGTTCACTATCATTCTCTCCTGTAGAAATATCAATGTCAGTTTTTTTCTTTTTTGCAATGAGAATCAACAGATAAAGCAATGTTACCATTTCTAGAATATCTGCCCTTGTGTAAGCACGATCACAGATTAGGATCAAATCCTCAACAATTGGAACGCTCACTTCTTCATACTTGCATGCAAGTAGCATAGCAGTCACACCAACCAGCTGAAGCTTCTTTCGTACTACATTTTCACATGCCAAGAATCTGTCTATGATGTTTACAGTAAGGAATAACGTCTCCTCCAACAGCTCTAATTTGTAGTGTACCTGCATTGCAAGGAAAAGAAAAAAAAAAGAAAAAAAGGGGAAAGGAATGCTAAGGTTTCCGTATTATATGATTAAACTGAATGTTGAACATTTCGTAAAAAAGCGCACCTCAATCAACCAGTCAATTAGAATACCACGCATCTTCTCATTTATATCAGTTTGGCTTGACATGTATATAGGAGAGACACAACTCAAGCCCTGTATTTACATAATTTTGCAGTGAGATAACACAGTTAAACGACATGGTAATTGCAAATGACTTCAGGAGGGACTTAGAATTCTACCTCGGATTTTCGGTAAAAGCAGTAAATTTCATCAACATATTCTGTCACTGCAAGAGAATTTCCGGCATCACCACTGTCAATATCAGGTGCTGCCTCCTCAATATCTTCCATCTCGATCTCTTTGAGCTCAGAACTCATCTGAACCAAAAAAAAAAAAAAGCATTAGTGACAATTGATGAATGTACATTTAAAAAGAGATGAAGTTCAGAAATCAGAACATGACGGCAGATTTACCAGTTCGTCCATCTCGGGGAGCATGGGCAAGTGTGTATCATCAGACATCTTAGTGCTTTCTATATCTGTAGGAGTGTGAAATGCTGTATCTGCATTTCTTTTCTGCCTCTCACTTCCAATTGGAGCCTGTAAAACAAATTTAAATATTTGAGCTTTGATATCGAGTACAATATTTTGTCCAAACAAGATCACATGTTTTAAATTAGGATATGCTAACTCGAAGGAAAATGCAGAGCATATATTTGTACCAGAAGGTCTAGTAATGGAGCAGGATTCATAGCAATACTCAAAACGTGCATACACCTTTCTGGGGTATAAAGCAATATAAGAGCTAACTAAGAGCAGCTAGCACATCATGGAGATCTAGCGCACCAATATGAACTTAGTACGGGGCTTCAATGTGCAAGGGGAGATTGAACTTAGTATGGGACTTCAATGTACAGGAAATACTCAGCCCAAAAAAGTTCAATAGTAAATGTCTACTGCAGCTGGAAAGTTTACATAACTGAAAAACAGTGCACGGAGCAAACATTACGAAAAATAGTTGCAATTCGAATAACTTTAGTGACTATTACCAGATTTGCACTCGTAGGTTGGTTTGCCAATGTCGCAGCGAATTTCCTGCAAAAATTGAAAGATATAGTTTATGAAAATTCTAAAAATTGGATTATCAGTGGCATGCAAAAGCGAGGAACAGCTCGTGAACCTCGTAACCGGACGGTGTCCACCAAAGCCATCTTGATTCTTGGGATCGACAGTGGCTGCAGGTTTCCTGAACGAAATGTAAACCAATTAACTTGCCAGAGCATGACAGCTAATGCTCTAATTTAGCTATAAAACAGGTGGCTTTGGCTTACTCTGACAGGCCCCTCTTGCTCACGGCCATGGGTTGGCGAGTGCCTCCTATGGTGTTTCTGATGTCACCAAGAACCCTTCGGTTCGTATTTGCCATCTCTGACACGTACTTAACCCCCTCCATTGCAACGCCTTTTCGAAAGAAAGAGCCAGTGCATGACGAGATTAATCTTAGAACTACAAGCCTACTTATGCTGAATAGAAGAGAAATCGTTATAGAGGACAGGAGAAAGTTGATACCGTGGTGATAGTTTTGGGATCCCACGCCGTGCATACGATTCTCCATTGTTGATGGCTCCTGTCCTGCTGAAAGAAAGTCAAACCGAATTTGACATTCAGAAATCGAAGAAGCAGACACGGCGGGTACTACGACGAGAAGAAACAGGCAAGGGACACATGGATCTGAAAAAGGCATGGCCTTTGGGTTTGAATTTCGCCTGATGTCCCATCGGACGCCAGGGGGAAAAAAAAACAGAGACGATGTTGGCAAGCACCCAGGTTAACAAACAGACAAACACGCTGATATTTCTAATCAATAGGTAGGAGTAAAGAAAAGCGTCCTAGTAATCTACTCCAGTTTGCTGCAATTATCTCGTTGAGCTGGAGAAAACGGAGAAACGCCACCCAACAACAGAAGGGCAGACTCTGAGAGCGTGCCTTCCAAGAACCAGCAGGCAGCTACTAGCTTCGTGCGATTTTTTTCGCAGGAATTCAAAATGCACGGGAGATCCAAGGAAGCCACCAGAGCAAGGAATGGATCAGGAGCAGATCCACCGCCAGCAACCTGAAAGAATCCTAGCAACGGGACGATGTGCTAGCTTTCAGCAACTTTTTCTCCTGAATTACTCCGTCTAAGAGAAGATCAAAGGAAACTGAGCTCAGAGAAGCCGGATCAAAGAAAAGAAAAACCAATCGATGTCCAAGCAAACCCAAAACTCATCGAAGAGGCAAGCGAGCTTTATCAATCCGACGGAGATGAAAATTGAAAGGGTAGAGAAAAGGCGCCGCCTGTCGCCTGAGATACCTTGTGGTGATTGTTGGTCCTGCGTGAGACGAGAGAGGGAAGAGCACCACGACCTCTCTCCCTCTCCCCCCTCACCTCTCTCGGCTCTGCGGTGTCTGCTGCTGCTGCTGCTTCAGGGAAGGACCAGAAAGAAGGAGGAGGAGGAGGAGCGGAGGAGAGAGACGCGACAGGGGAGCGATGATAAAACAGGGGGGAGGAGGCCCAAGTAGGGCACGTCCGAGGACTTCAAACGCAACGGTCGCTGGATCAGAGCCGTCCGATGGGATCTGGACGGCCAGGGAGTGGTTTGCCCATGTGCTTTCAAAACGTAAGCACACTTTGCAAGTATTGATGAGGCGTCAGCTTTAAGTAATCACTATTTTTACCATGGATGATGAGTAGTCATACTCTTACGGCATTAGATTTACTACTCTAGTAGTGATGCGTTCTGTTTAGAGAACACATATCAGATTTAGTCTCCTTTGTTTTCGCAGCAGATTTACTCTAGTAGCCATTTAAGCGAAGCTGGCTCCAAATCTGGCAGAAGAAGCATATTTTTGTGAAAAATGGTTGGATGCAATCCCCCCAGCTTGTTTTGAAAATTCCCACGCCTTTTAAAACTTTGAAATGCGATTCCAACATCCGGCAAAACTAGCGTAATCCAAGGGGCGTTTGCTTGCCGGCACGCACACCGGCCAGGTTGACCGGATGCAGGAGACTAGGAGCATTTGGTTAACTGCATCCGGGGTAGGACCTCCCTGCTCGTGCAAAAGCCGCTGCCCAAGTTGGCTCTGCAGAGCCTAAAATTCCATTCGTTTCCAGGTACGCTTTTGTTGCAAGGATAGGAGAGGATTGGTGCGGGACAGCAGTCAACCAAACTGCTTCTCTTCCCTACTCGACTTGAATCAATACGGCAACCAAACCAACGACTGATGCACCTGTTTAGGGTTTGCAATGACTCGACGAGACAGGCTACGCTCAAACGAAAACCAAGGGTTGGCTGCATCGCGGGCGGAGGCTGGCTCGTCTGATGCAAAAATGCCTCGCCGGCCTGGCTCATTGGAAACACGAGGGAAGTTCGTTTCTGGCGAGCCAGCCTCAGCGGGTGCAAGATTAACAAATAATTAACTACTAATTAGTGTATATTTAGTTTTATTAACCTATTTTAACATAGATTAAAATTTCATATAATATATTAGGTATTGTGTTATGTATTTAAATTGAACTAATTATTATTTAATAATTTTTTTATTTTTATCTAATTTATTATATACTCATACAATCAAACAAACATCATCTTTTCTAAATCTGTCTCATTACACGCAACCAACCAAATAGATTTTTTTTGAGATGGTTTCGGACGAGATGATTTTGAACCCGGCCACACGTCACTGTCACATCTAAAAAACAGAAAATGTGTCGCTAATGGTGAGGTCTATTCTAAATGTTGTATTTTTAAGAAATTTTTAGGCACCAACCTTGTAAAAGTTAGGATCCTGGTGGATTGAATCAGTGATTTGATGATCATGTGTTTCTGCAATTCTTATCTTTTATGATTGAAATTAATTTATGTGTGGTTTCGTAAAATTCTTTCGTTCCAAACGAGACCTATAATGATTGTGTTAGCCAAAGGAAGAGACATTCACTATATTTATTTGAGAAGATTGTGCGTATCAGTGTTCATTTAAAGAGACTAAATTCCTTGTTCACTAACTAAATACCGAATTTTAAGATGAGTTGTCATAGCAGCTCTGTGGTAGCTAATTCTTAGAATTAAAGCAGTGTTGCATGCACAGTTGACCAGTGAGCGGGAGAGAGAATGGGAAATACAATGTGTAAAGAAGCCAAGAGAGACGAGGAGGGCGGCGGGATCCTCTGGCATTGGTCACCACCTCTGACATGTGACGTCAGTGGCTAGAACCGCGTCTACAAGGAAGGAGGAGGAGATATGGAGACGTATGTCTCGCTGTCCCTGCGACCCTGACTGCAACGGCTAGAACTAGCTATATAGATCCCACCTTGACCGGCTCTTCTTCTTCACTCGACGAGGCTAAGTGGACTCCACGAGTCTGCTCCCAATCCATTGTTCGTGTTGTTGCCATGGACGGATCAACACAAGTGTTTTTTGTCGGCGTGGCCTATGGACGTCTCCTCTCCAGCGTGGCCGGCGGCTCTGGCGGTGACGAGCCGCGCCAGCCATGGCACCCCTCATCGGTGCATGAGGCTGATTCTGCCCCTGCTCAGCGCAAGCAGAGGTCAACATCCAGCATGGAAGAGGGGCAGGGTCCCTGCTCGTGCCCTGTTTGCGACCGCCACTTCAAAACCGAGAAGGCTGTCCATGGTCACATGCGCAGCCACCCGGATCGTGCTTGGCGCGGCATGGAAGAGCCACACCCGACAGATCCGACGGCCATGGATGAAAAGCAGTACCGCTACTCTTGCGAGCACTGTGGATCGCAGTTTGAGACACGCCAGGCACTAGGCGGCCATCGCGCCAGCCACAACGGCAAGCAAGGGTGTTTCAGGCTCTCTAGGCAACCTACTGCCATGGCTGCCCAACCCAGGCATGTGTTGCCATTTGACCTGAATGATCCGGCGCCAGAGCACCGAGAGGAGGAGTAGTCAAGTCTTTCCAGAGAAAGCAGATATGCAGGTCTCCATCTGTCATCGTTCATTTGTTTTCTGTGTTTAATTTTCTCTCTTTGGATTTTGAATCAGGTTTCAGCTAGCCCTGGAATTAAAACATAATGCTCCGGTTTTGAGCTTTAGCGTGGAGACTTATTTAATATTATGTAAGAGCTTGATCGGCTGAATAAATCAACAATGCAGGCGATTATATATGATCAATTTAATGTTTTGGTCATGTCGATCATCTGTGTGTTCTTCTGGAGTGCAACGATTCAAAGATCTAGCTATGAGATCCTCTGTGTCTGGAGTTCTATTGTTCAAATACCTGTGAGATCTTTTTCATTAATTATTTTCAAGGATAGATTTAGATATTGTGGGTATGACGAATTAAAACCTTCCAAAAGGAGCTCAAAAACTGAGCCCGCTGTTTCTATAGGAACCAGCTTTTCTGCGAGCAGATTTTCGTACGTCAACCGATCCTCCCTTGTCACGTACGTAGCGGCGGCGGCAGCAGCAGCAGACATTAGATGGTAGCAATAGAAATAGATTAATCAATGTATTATGTCAAAGATATATTGTATTAGCACTAACTTATTTGATTTCTTCACAAGAAGAAAGAAACGTACGTCTGACCTGAAGAAGCCAGTGCCGACGAACTAAGAAAGCCACTAGCTAGGCTTGGGTTCCATGCATGCATCATCACGCGTCCTCTTCTTCTAAACTGGCTATTCTTGTTTTGATATTTTAATAGTATATCATTTCTAGTAGTATCTCTTAGGACTGAAGTAGCTCTTGGTGTTATTGGAGGCCGTGAAGGGTCTTGCAGGTTAATAAGGACTAATTAAAAGAATGAAAAAAAAAATGTTGCCATATATCCTTGGGAAAATTTCTTGATATATCTATCCAGGTGAAGGGGGGAAAATCAATATGTAACAGCATGTGCCAGTAATCGGAAGGCTCTCTTTCTTTCATGTTTGTTGGTTATCGGGTGTTTGCTGAAGCTCTTGTATATACAATAGCTAGCAACCGGATCGAGTTTTCACTGCTGTTTGATGCTCTAACCAAGGAAATAAAATTAGCTGATGTCTTCATTACGTACGTAACATATCAAAGTAGAGTAGTAAATTAATTATTACTCTACATTTTTTACGACAGATAAATTAATTATTACATGTGAGGGGCCGTTTAGATCTCATCGTTTTGCACATAATAGATTAGGCTATTTGCCCTTAAAATTTGACATT
Organism: Zoysia pacifica; assembly: GCA_001602315.1. Taxonomy (NCBI): domain Eukaryota; kingdom Viridiplantae; phylum Streptophyta; class Magnoliopsida; order Poales; family Poaceae; genus Zoysia; species Zoysia pacifica. The sequence goes on from BCLH01001253.1 coordinate 24,090, forward strand.
GCATAACTTTTTTTAAGCTTCACAAATAAGTTTATCTCAAATTCATAAGATAGAAGTTGAAAATGAATTATATAAATTATTATATTATAATCCTATTTTCTAACTTATAACACACTTTTCAACTCATTTCACTACAATAAAAATACAACATATAAATATATCTCTTGTATGTCTAACAATAAATATACAAATATATTTTATATACAATTATATTAATTTAATTAATTTATATCTAAATTATAATTATTAAAATAAATTCAATTCCAAAAATCCAAAGGACGACATGCATGGACAGCAGCCAGTGAACTACGTCGTCATCTCCAGTGCTCATCTCTCCGGCCGTCAATTCGCTACTGCTATAGATTAATTAATTCGCTACTGCAGTGATAATTCTGCTGATGATATATACTGTCATCCATGCAGCCAGTGTGCGGAGCGTGAACAAAATGTAAGAAGGGGGCCAGTCATAATGCTATTGCTATATATCATAATCTAAAATGCATTTAAGATCAAATTTATTTACATTTTAATTGTAAAAAATAAATAAAATAATATTTTTTATATAGCACAACATCATAATTAAATAGTCAAACACTATATATATATATATATATACTTACGAGAGATTTTTTTCATAGGCAAAGGGGCCAGGACCGAGGATGGTCCGCTTTGCATGCAGAGTAACATAAGAATTGAGGCCTCTTTGAATTGCGAAAAAAAATTTCTAAATCTTACATTTTTTTACAAAATTAAATTAATTTCTGTGAAGTTTCTATACAATTTTTTACAAAATTTCTGCGTTTTTAAAGAGGCCTGAAGCTTGGTACAATAGTCTCTCTTAAACATTCCTAAACTCTATCTCATCTTTTTTTTTTATGTTGTCTTTTCTATTTATATTTTAAGTGTCACGCACTATCTAGTATTGGTGTTACGCTCTATGTCCAACCTCGGTTTTGGTGTCACCCTCGCTCTCGTCGTTCTCTTCAACCTCCGTCCGAGAGAGAAGGGGATCTATCTAATCTTGCCCCACGGCTCCCGCCGCCCACCTGGCCGCCGACTCCGCCTCCTCCCCTGCTGCGACCGAGTCCCCCTCCTCCGCTGCTACGACGGCCTGATGCGGCTCTTCACTGCTACTACTGCTCCTCCCCGCGCTCGCCAATGGCACCGGCCTCGCTGCTCGTTGTGCGTTCCTAGTAGATGGCCACCGCCGTGCCGACCTCGGTGACGAAGGACCGGCTTCCGCGCTTCTTCTGCAGGAAGTGCTGTGCATTCGTCGCCGGCATCAGAGCCGCGATCGATCGGTGCGGCGTGCCGACCGCCGCCACGATCGGCAGCGTCCGGGATCCGTCGTCGATGGCCACGGCTAGCCCGGTCTCCGGTGGCGCTCCGGCCAGACCAGCGACGCTCCGCATCCACGTGACGTTGATCCGGAGCTCCTTGCGCGACACCAGCGTGACCCTGTACGTGCTGGCCGTGGCCGCCTGGAACGCGCGGTCGAGCGCGGCGCTAGCCCTGCTACCCGCACCGCCGGCACCAGAGCCGAGGGTGACGGCGCCGTCGGCGAAGCAGGAGAAGTCGCGCATTTGCCTTCCCCACCGGTTTCTCTTGGACCAGCGAAGCCAAGGCGAAGACGACGACGCCCGCACGCGCACGCACGAAGGACTACCTAAGCACCAACAACCAGATGCAGGTCGTAGGAAAAGGCGCGTCACGCTCTAGTGAAACATCTGAAATCAACGCCCTCTGCCGTCCCTTGCCCCGGCCCGCATCTGCCGCAGCGCCGCCCCTGCTCTGACCGTCGCCCCTGGTCCTCCCTGCCCCTCCTGGCTGTCTCCCCTGCCCCTCCCTGCGCCGGTACGCCGCCCCGCCCGGTCGCCGCTCCATCCCCGCGCCTTGGTGCGCTTTTGGTGTGTGTGGATCGGGGGGACGGACCGATGCTCCGGCTCCTACAGCTGCCGCTGCGGACGGTACCCTTGCATGATGAATTTTTTCCTGCTCATGGTTACCGAGCTGCTAAGGATTCGGATGTTCTGCTAGCCAAGGCAGACGGAGGCTGAAATTCTAAAGACGTTGAAGAGTTTCAGTCTCATCAGGTAATTAACATTTCCCCCGTTCTAAACTATGCAACTTTTGTATGAATCCTTGGAGAGAGAGAGAGAGAGAGACGGGAGGATTTTTGGCTTCACCTGGTAATGAAAATTTATTCCCTCCTATTCTAAAGCACAGAAATTTTACATAAATCTTGCGGGAGTCTGGAGACTAGCGCAAGCAATCACGAGAGAAATGTAAAGGAGTCCCCGCTCCCCTCTATTTGTAAAAATTGACACAGTCTCATGCTGGACCTGCTGGTTGGTTCAAAAAAAAAAATCTGTCTAAATCCTTCGAAGCAACATTGAATAATTGTCTACCATTTCTGTTTTTATAATGTTTGTGTGGGGAAAATTAATAGTTTTGTCCATCATTGCGTGATGCTAATTTGGCTCTTTTTGTTTGCCCATGTTAATGTTTGCACTGTTGGAGGACGAGGACGAGGTTGCATTGGTAAGATGACTGGGCCGTGTCAGGGTCAGGCACGCCATCGTTAGATGAGCCCCCTGATACTGTGCAAAGCACATCAACTCCTACTGGTAGCAGATTTCTGAGAAATTTCATACCTGTGGTTCATAATTTTAATCATGCCTTGTTCATGACCTGCTCAGGGTTTGGAGATATTTCAGCTTTTGCTGGGTTGTTAAAAATTATTATTTTTGACCATTCACAGGTTTGCACAATTCGATAGTGTGTATCTCAGCAGCGCAAATTCTTCAAAAGCTCTCCTGGTGAGAGCTTTTTTTTTTTCCAGGTGAGCATTTACCAGTGCTATGACTAACCTGCATTTAAGAAATTGTAATGACATTTAATGTTCATAGTGGGAGGATGAAGGGAGAGGTAGCAATTGCTCTCACATATATTTGTACCCAAAACATGAGCAAGAAGTTTAGTTGCTTACAAACCTCCACAGTACTCCTTCCTTCCCTTGCGTTGAAATTTACATTAGCATCAACAATTTTCTGAAAATTAATTTTATTTATATAGATATTCATGACACATAGCATTCATACATGAAAAAAATATACCGCCATGCTATCTTTCATAAAACTTCTCAAGTATCAATCGCAGCTTCAGAAGAACCTCTTGTATCTTGAAATTTTCAACTGCAGGATCTTGAGTTTGTGCACTTCCATCCAACTGGCATTTGTGGTGCTGGATGCTTGATCACTGAAGGTTGTATATGTTCAACCCTATTCTACTTCATCTTTTTTTTTACAAAATTCATCTATTTATAAACGAGTAGTCTACGGATATTGTATTTCTTACGTTGGTGAAAGATTTGTTTTCCTGACATTTACAACTGCAGGATCTTGGGATTGTGCAGTTCCATCCAACTGGCATTTATAGTTCTGGATGTCTGATTACGAAAGGTTGTATGTTTTCAACCCTATCCTACTTAACTTTTTTTAATATCCGGTCATTGTGACAATAATATTGTCTTAATGATAAACATAGGGAGTACTGTTTTGTGGAACTATTTCTAGAAACTTCGGTGTTTAGCCTTCTTTTCTCTTACTAAAACACGAATGGATATATATTGCATCCTAAAAAGAGTTTCGTGATGTAGTTTAACCGTCATGTGAATTCCTCCAAGTTGGATGGGGCATGTGCACGCTACATGCTTATTGTATTTTATGTATATTTTATTTTTTTTCTTAAAAAACTTAATATCAAGTGACATGTGACAGTAGAACAATAGAAGAACTGACCCTTGATCAAAGTATTTAAAAATAATTAATAAGGATTATAGGTAGCATTATGGAATCATCTAGCCACATCATCTTCCAGGTAGTGCTTTAGGGAAAAAAAAGGATAAAGCAAACAAAAATACTACTATGACAATTCCTTATAAGTTTAGATCACAGTAAAACATAGTGTTCATGCCATAATTTGTTGCTTGCTGCGGTGGAACCATTCCCTGAGCAAATTGACTGTTCCACGAACTTGCTGGGTTTAAGCTATGATCATAAGCTGTCATTGTATTTGAACTTAGGGTTTCCTTGAACTTAAACCATTAGAATATGGAGAAGGCTTTTGCAGTTGAACAGGTTGCTGAGCAGCAGGATAGGCTGGCTGTTGCAGTTGAACAGAATGCTTTGGAGCAGGATAGGCAGGCTGTTGCAGTTCAACAGGATGCTGAGGTGTAGGATAGGCTTGTGGTGACGAGAGACTAGGATTTGTGTTTGACATAGAAGAAGAGCAGGGTTCTGGACATTATTATTACTAATATTGCTGTCTGCAAACATGTCTACAAGCTGAAACTAAAGGTGCATTGCTAACAGGAACAAGGGCTTGGGAGTTAGCAGGTTCTGCTTTCAACAAATCATCCCCACTAAGCAGGTCATTGCTAGGGTTAATAGCTGGCGCTGCCTGGGAATTCGCACTTCTGGATGACGGGCGCAGGAAGTGCTAACTGCACAAATGGAGTCAGGTTTTTCACATCTTCAGAAGACCTGATAAATTACAATGTATACAACGATGTCAATCAGGCATCACGGTTAGAAGACTACAAGGATTATAAACAATCATTTTGATCGACAAAAGTTTCTACCAAAGTAACGTGAACAGATTAAAACAGAACCAAAGAGATGAGATGAAGCAACCTTTGATCTGCTTCTTTTGTTCCCTCTGGCTTTGTTGGTGGTGAACTGTCTGCATGTGCTGGGACTGATGTAGGTTTTCCTACTCGCACTGCTATGCCAGCAGCAATTGCATCATGTTTTGCTAGAACACGCTGCAAGTCATCATTCAGTGAAAGGCCCTGGCTTAGCATGTCCTCATCTCTGTCACCAGACTCACCATTAAATGTAATGAAGAATTGAGAGGAGCACTCTAAACTGTCATTAGGTGAAGTGGTTAGGGATTGAATCAATGTCACTCCAACTTACGATGTTGTGTTGACAAGCCGAACCACTCGTTGCGTGTAAGAACGGCATTGGTCCACAAGGTCTACAATGATATCCTGCCTTAGACCCTGCATGTTTTCATTGAAATTTAGAAAAATGATTTAACAGACAACAGAATAACTTATCAATTAAATTCAGCTGAACGATCCCAGAGATAGCGAATAAATATCAAACTTTTTACACCAAAAACTTGCACTACGAAAATGGAAGATCCATATTGGTGGCTTTCTACAGCAAGCTAATCATCATATAACACGTAGAACAAGTGGCACAAGGCAGAAAAATACCTTCCTGTTACCAGGATCGATAGCATTCAACATCTCTGAAAGAACATCCATGACCGCGCGAGCGTTCTGGATTTCAGTAAAGCTGGTGAAAAAAAATGATAATGTGATTTCAAAATATTAATGCAAAGAACATTCTTCAAAGAAACAAGGCATTGCTGATCATGGCAATGACAAATTATCTGAGGTTAAAATTGTATCCAAATCAAAATCAGGTTTTCTCCAGGTCCACAAAAAGGATGAGAAAACAACTTCAATCAGTGGAGAGGATGGAATTTATGCATTTGCAACCCTCAGATTAGCGCGATAAAAGATCCAAAGCTATGTGAATACAGTTCTGCTGAAACCGGAATGAATTACAGACATGTCGCGGTGCGGTAATGACAGGCGGTTCTTAGTTTTTCCATTGTGCAGCTATGAAGCGGTGAGAATCATTCCCATCTTAAACCCTTTTCAGCTTTCAATATTATTCAGGTGATGTTGTATTATTTACTTAAGTACTTGTGAATGAGTGGTTATTTCAAGCTCTAACCTTGCGTTGAAAGCACATTTGCCATTCATTTTCTTTTGTCAATTCGTTTGACATTATTATAATTAGTTTCAGTTTGATAAAAAAAAATACTGTAGTAAATTTATGTTTTATTTTGTTTTCCACTTGATTTTTGTATTTGTAGCAGATCTAAAGTGTAAGAAATGCTACAAGATGAAGCTAGGATGTGATAACAAGAATTTAGGCTATTTGGTTGTCTGGTTTGACAGAACAATAGAAAGAATGCATCGCATTGTATTAGGATTGCATCATGTTGGTTTACTCGTAACATAGCACGGGCACTCGGATCAATACATGTGAAAATTTCGCTTTCATTCGTATAATTCAAGAAAATTATAAATTTATTATTAAAAATATTTTAAATATAATTTAATTGTTTTTATATTTATATAAGTTTTTAAATGAGATAAATTATTAAATGTTGATTTTTAAAAATAAAAAAATATCAAAAAAAGGAGCGAGCAGATGGAGAGATGAAAAGGCAGGAAAGGTCACATGTCACGATCACGACGTCGTGTGAACAGAGCCCGTGGGATGTAGATGCTGATAAACGGACGCCATGGTTGGGGTTGGACAAAATCGTCATGGCTTTGGCTACTCTCCGTCCCATCCGACCCTATCTCATTCGCAACTGCAAGCAGTTCGTGACGAGCACGCAGCCCAAAGGAAACCTCTCTGCAAGTGGGCCCTTCGATTCGCCATGATAATATTGAAAAGTCCACGTCGGACGGGATTGCCCGGCTAGAAATAGGGGAAGGGAAAGCGGCCTTCTCCCCAAATCTCTCGTCCTCGTCCTGATCGCCGCGCCCCCCGACCAACAACACATTGCTTGTTCCCCCAAGCAAAGGAGGAGGAGGAGGAGCACGAGACCAGCCATGGATCCCTACAAGGTGCTGCCTTTCATCAATTTTGCCCTCAAAGATCATCGATTTCTCTTCATTCATGCTCCGATCTGACGATTTTTTTTCTCCCCTTCCCCGCCTCCTGCTCCCGGGATGCAGCACCGCCCGTCGAGTACGAACAACGCCAGAATCTGGACCACCAACTCCGGCGCCCCCGTGTGGAACAACAATTCTGCTCTCACCGTCGGACAGCGAGGTCTCTTTTCTGTCCTGTCGCTCATGGTTGCCCTTTTTTTTTTCCCTTCCCTCGCATGTCTGTGATCTCGATTGCCTGTTTTTCTTTTTTGCCGTCTTTATATGCGTATGCGGTATGCCCCCATAGAGGCTATGTAGCTTGTGTGATAGGAGATACTCCTACTTCCTTTGTTTGTGGTGGTGATCTGTGCTATCCCTGCAGAATTAGAGCCTTCTTTAAATTTCTTGCTTGTTTGAATGTGTTGTTGTGATCTTTACATGTGTGTAGAGGTCAGGAATTTTTTCGTTTGTCATTCAAAGTTTGCATCTTTATGTGATTTTCAGCTACCCCCTATGACTTTGAGTAATTCTGCTGTTCCCTGACAATTGAACCAACCGATTCACCTCCAATAGATGTATAGCGTTTTTTTTTTTTTTTTTGGTGCCACCTGAAGGTCGAATTCATTGAAAATCTTCATTTAACAAAAGTTGCGTTTAAATCTCTTCTCTGATATTTGTGCCAGTCACTATCACACCATTAAAAGTTGCACAGAGAAAGAACATAACAAGTACCTTTCTGGATAAATATCCTATCATCGTGTCAAAAGTGATTATCTGCGGTGATGATATTTCCAATATGGTGTTGTGAGACTTATTAGATTTACTTTCGATTGTAACCTAAAAAAAAAACAAAGGGCGGGCTGGTTTTCCCAAGTTCAGCATGCTCCATAGTTCAGACTTTGAAAGTGACGGCAACTGTAAGTCAAGCTTGCTTGTTCTGAATGTCATGGTCACAAAAACTGTCATAATTATGACAATCGTCATCTGCCTATTACCAATATTTTTTATCCTCGAAATGGATGCTATAGAACGGGTAATGTTACTTTATGCTGTTAGGGGTTTGTCAACATTACGTACCTGCAGCACTTCTTGGATTATGGTTGATTTATGGCTTGATATGCTGTGCTCTTCGTTGGCAGGACCCATCCTCCTCGAGGATTATCATCTGATTGAAAAGCTTGCCCAGTTTGACAGGGAGCGTATCCCTGAACGTGTTGTACATGCACGGGGAGCAAGTGCCAAGGGTTTCTTTGAGGTCACTCATGATATTTCTCACCTTACATGTGCTGATTTTCTCCGTGCTCCTGGGGTGCAGACCCCAGTTATTGTCCGGTTCTCTACAGTCGTGCATGAGCGTGGAAGCCCTGAGACCTTGAGGGATCCACGTGGTTTTGCTGTGAAGTTCTACACCAGAGAGGTACTGATACTGCATCTTGTCATGCTCTGAACGTGAGCTTTCTTTCAAAACTGCTGCAAGGTCTATAACATTGCTTGATAATTTTTTCTGTTAATGTATCGTATTCATTCATCAAAGATAACTTATTATTTGTGTTGGGGGATCAAGTACCACCACCCCATTTTCTCATTTATTAGTCTAGGCAATTGACTGGTTACTTTTTCTATGACGAGTACCTATCGTGGAAACAAATGCATCTGACCCAGAGACAATTATAAGTTTTGTTTGGGAGAAAAGAAAATCACACCACACCACGGTTCAATAATTCATAAATTGATAATCACAGATATTATCTCACTAGACAAAGAGTTGCTCATAGTTCACTTTCTCATTGATGAATTTGTTTCCATGTAGTTTGACCTCAAGACTCTCCATGCTATTCATTTACTTTCTCCCAGTTGTTGATGCTGTATATTGATCTTTTGTATATACAATGGAAGATGATTTCTGATTATTTTCGTCATGCATTATCCAGGGTAACTTTGACCTTGTAGGCAACAACATGCCTGTGTTTTTCATTCGGGATGGAATGAAATTCCCTGACATGGTCCATGCTTTCAAGCCAAATCCAAAGACCAATTTGCAGGAAAACTGGAGAATTGTAGATTTTTTCTCGCACCACCCAGAAAGCCTACACATGTTCTCCTTCCTTTTCGATGATGTTGGTATCCCACTCAACTACAGGCACATGGAGGGTTTTGGGGTCAACACTTACACCTTGATCAACAAGGATGGAAAGGCCCACCTTGTGAAATTCCATTGGAAACCTACTTGTGGTGTGAAATGCTTGTTGGATGATGAAGCTGTGACTGTTGGAGGTACCTGCCACAGCCATGCCACAAAGGATCTATATGATTCTATTGCAGCTGGAAATTACCCAGAATGGAAGCTTTACATCCAAACCATCGATCCTGACCATGAGAATAAATTTGATTTTGACCCACTTGATGTCACCAAGACCTGGCCAGAGGATATAATTCCACTGCAGCCTGTTGGAAGGATGGTTCTGAACAAGAACATCGATAACTTCTTTGCAGAAAATGAACAAATTGCTTTCTGCCCAGCAATTATTGTCCCTGGAATCCACTATTCTGATGATAAGCTGCTCCAGACAAGAATTTTCTCTTATGCTGATACCCAAAGGCACCGTCTTGGTCCTAACTATCTGATGCTTCCTGTGAATGCACCAAAATGTGCTTATCACAACAACCACCACGATGGCTTTATGAACTTCATGCACAGGGATGAGGAGGTACGGTCCTTTTTTTCGGTCTTAGTGTTCTTTATCATGCAAATCTCTAGGATGCATATTATGTTTGTTCATTAAGCATTGCTGCTTCCCATTGACATCAAAGAAATTGGAATATCCATTGCATTTATGTTTTTTCTTTGTTTCTTAGGTCAACTACTTCCCTTCAAGATTTGATCCTGCCTGTCATTCTGAGAAGTACCCCATTCCTCCCCGAGTCCTGACAGGCTGCCGTGAGAAGGTGTGTATTATTTGAATTCAGTTTGTACTTCTTCCCACTTTGTCATGGTGGCTTTTTTTGGTTAACTGTATCATGGTAATTGTGGACCACGATCAGAAATCTATTCTTAAGGTACCCCCTACATTAGTTTATTTTTGTTTTCAGACACCTAGTGTTATGCTTGAAAATATGTAGTATAAATTGTGCTTTTGTGAGCCCACATATTCATCATGTGCATGTTTGACACAAAGTATTGGCACTGTTGATTTGCAGTGCATTATTGAGAAGGAGAACAATTTCAAGCAGGCGGGTGAGAGATACCGATCCTTTGACCCTGCCAGGTTTGCCCCAGCTAGTTGATTTGTCTAGAGATGTACAGGACTTTTAGCTATTTAAGCAAAATCCCTAACTAAACTGCCATGGCATGGAAACACAGGCAAGACCGGTTCATCCAGCGGTTGGTTGATGCACTCACAGATCCTCGTGTCACCCATGAACACCAGAACATTTGGATCTCTTACTGGTCTCAGGTATACTATTTGAGACATGTACTCTTTGCTTTTTGCATCTAGTTCACTGTGTAACTAAAACAAAATTATATCTTATGATGCAGTGCGACGCCTCCCTTGGTCAGAAACTGGCATCCAGGTTGAAGTTGAAACCGAGCATGTAGATCCACAGTAAGGAAGAAGAAGAAGAATGGAGATCTTTCGTGTTCTGGATTTCAATCAAACTGAAAGGTGGATATTGACAGTCATGGAGTAATAGTTTCACCTTTCGGCACCGTTGGTTGTAATGATGAAGGAATAAAAATCTGAAAACGATGTATGCTGGTGTTGGGAACTGTGAATTGTGATCGGGTGGCACATTCCGTGGAGAACTCTTTCATCGTGCGTCTTTTGCAATATATATAATTATGATAACAATAAAACAGAAAAATAGTGTCGTGGTTGTAAGGCGAACAGCTGAGCTTTGTTGCCAAATCTGATGGCTGGGGTTTTAGATGAAAGCACGATATGGCTTCGGTGTCTTCAGGCCACCGCACCAATCACCAGCACGGACACTGCCGCTTCTCTGCGGCGCCGGCTGATATTAGATCAGCATTCATAAGGCAGGGTATACTCTGTTAACTTTTCTATTAATGTAAAGGGTTATTGATTTATCTTTACAAGGAACAGAGGACCCTGAATCAAACAAAAGAACATATACTACGCTGCCACAACTGGCACGGGAGTAACTCGATCACAAGCTTATGAATACCAAACTATGTTGGACATAACACTGCTCTGCCTAACTCCTAAAGTGAATGACCCATGATCCAGATAGAAAAGCCAAAAGATGTGTGAATTACATCTCATTGTTTGCTCGTGTAGCAATGTTGAACGTGTGAATTATCAAAATCTACATACTTGGACCAGTATGGCTTGTACTTGGAAATGGCAAGATCTAGCCAGGGCTTGTAATTCCCATTGTAATGGACAACTGCAGCACTCTCGATCTCAGTAAGGTCGACAGCTGGATCATAGCCAAGACCCAAGACATGCCAAGTACGATTCAATGGGTATGTCAAGTTGTAGAAAGTAATTAGTCCCGGAGGCAAGGTACCCAGCTTCCACAGCTTGCGGTCCTCATTCTGCAACATGTATTCTCTTAGTAACCAAGTGAAGCAACAAATCTAATTACAAGTTGCTGTTCTAGAAAGATTGTCATATCATAGGAAAAACAGTTCAAGCATACACAATTAACAGAAGTTTTCTTGCTGTACTACTTACCAAATCTTGCCAATAGTGGTATATTCCAGTGATGTTTTGCTTTTTCCATTCTTCCAGGTCAAACATGTTCATTCCAAACGCCCACCCACAAGCACGTGGGTCGAAGTTCTCAGAGATCTTTGGATGTGAGAAGTTTAGGTAAGTGTCAAAGCGATGGAAACTCTCCTTACATGTTTCAACTGCACCATTTACCATCCCTTTTAGATTGATATCCCAAAGTGGTGCCAAATCCTTCTGCACAACAACATCATCATCAAGAAACAGTATCTTGTCAAGCTTAGGGTGTATTTCTGGCATGTAGAACCTTAGATGGTTGAGCATAGACAAATACTTCGGGTTCCTGTACTTCAGATTCTCGTTTCCATCAGACAGTGATGATGGGTCATGTGCTTTGAAATAGTATTCTTTGAGCCGAGCTGATTCAAGCTGACGGCAAACAGAACAGTATGATGAATTGAGCCACTTGAAATTGTCTATGTTCTCCACATGCACAGTGGCCAGTCGAGGAGGACGACTAATAAACCACATCTTCATGGCTGCAAAATTAAGTCTATCAGTAACAATGTGGAAGACGTGCTTCTCAGGTTCATTTGCGTTTGCCACAGTTGATCTGACAACTACTGAGGCTGCAAGCACATTATCAGAAAATATAGCATAGTGATAGAGTGACCGGTCCTCAAGTTTAGCCTTATGTTCTTGCTCCATCAAAGCAGCATCATGAAAATGCTCCTTGATCACACCATCACGAAAATAATAGTCAGTTGTCAGCTGCATATGTAGGCAGTGCAGGGGCATGGGGACCGTCTTTGCAGCATGCTGAACCAGGAATGTGTTCTGTTTCTTCACTGCATCAATATTTGTTTCTGTAGACTGCAGCATAGCACGAAATTTTCTTGATACCTCATTGGAGCTATACAGAACATCTCTAGCTGAAGATAGCACATGGCCCATTGCTTTTGCTCTCTCTAAGGCACTGTAGAGAGGAGGGTGATAAGAAAGTTATCATTTAACACCGTGTTAGACAGGGAGCTGAACAGCTCAACAGTCAGAAGTTAAAAAAAAAAGAGAGGGTACCTCGAATCAAGTTCATTATCCTTATGTGCGTCCCCTATTGCTGTTTCGCTTTCTTTTATACACTTCATGAGCGAGGCATACAGGTCAGACTCTTTCTGGGAGAGTGCTATGGTGGCATATATTTTGGCCATTATTATCTGATCAATCATGAGCCTCAAGGTTGAATCCGTGTTAATATGATGGAACTCCTGCCTCCATATGTTGTAGCTGCCTCTTACTTTATTATCGAAGTGTCTTGAGCGGTTTATCGCTTCAATTCGTAGCTGGCGTTTGGCTTCTTCGTCCATCTGAAGCAGCTCCTGAGCCCGCTGCTCCTTTCTTTTACACCGTAACACCTGCAGGAGAAAGAGTACCACACAAAATCCATTTAGATGGTGCAGAGTTAACACATTACATCGTAAACCAAAATAAAATAAAAAAGTGCAACAAGGAGGTCAAAATTTCATAATCACTAGTCTATAGGATGCATAAAACTAACCTGCCGCTTTAGTTTAATAGGATCAACATTTATGGTCACCAAATTATTGGTACTTGAGATATTGGTGGCTTCTGATCCAGTGGCTAGTAGAAGGTCCGGAGCAGCCTCTTGCTTTTGCGACAACTAAAGAAACACATGTAAGAGCTACATATGGGAATGGGACGCAAAAAAATTGCATACTAACATGTCCACACAAACGACCAGTTTTTATTCAGGACAAGAAGTAGTGGTTACCTTCTGGCTATCTGTAAGCAACAAAGGGTTCTTCCAGATAGATGAAGATGCAAATTCTCTGGCAGTAACTTTGAATAGCTTGATCCGACCATGCTGATCGGTGTACGCTATGGTCTTAGCAGCAACATTCATATCCTGGCAACAAAATTATAATGGACATCTGGTAAGTTGGCAAGCAAAATGGTTGAATTGTGTGTCTTGAACTGATGAAGGTGGAGCATAACCTGCGAATCGCTGCAGCCAGGGCAGTTGCCAGAGACCTCGTGCCTGATGGAAATCCAGGAATCAAAAAATGACACGAAAGCTAGAGCCTTTAATAATCGTGTATATATTAGGCATGAAAAGCAATTGCGAGGGTTCGTACGATTGGCGATCGGCGAAGAGCCACCGTGACACGGACGATCTAGCGGAGGGCATATGGACCACGGCCTGCGGAACCGAATACACGAAAACAATGAGAAGGAAGGAATCCCTAACTCTGAAGGTTCATTTCGCCATTGCGGTGAACTGTTAGCAGTGAGTGTTGATGGGACGGAGGGCGCCGACCAACCTGGAAGGAGCCGAAGCAGAGGAGGATGAGGAGAAGAACGAGGAAGCCGGGCCGCCTCCATAGGGGGAGGAGGCTTCTGGGGTACGCGGCTGCGGCCGCCGACGAGGCGGCGGAGGAACTGGACGACGCCATGGAAGGGAAGGAGGAGCGAACTGGTGGCGATGTAAGTGGGGTGACCTTTTTTTCTTCTTCTTCTTTTTTTTTTTATTGCCGGGGGACGAACGCTGGGTGCAGGTAGCCACAAGAATGTGAATCCTTCTTTAAATTCTTTTTTTTTTTTCACAACGGGAACGGAAGGAATTTAGGCATCTCTGCAACGTAGAATTTCATAGGAGTAGTAATTAGACAAGAATTTCTGACGTGAAAAACGTAGGCTTTGGATTTTTTTTTAAAAAGTATGTAAACTTTAAATCTAAATTTTAAATCTTACTCTCTCCGTCCCGATTTAGTTGTTCAGAACACGAAAATCAAGTAAAGGTAAAAAGATGAAATATGCTAAAAATAAGAAACAAAAACATAAAGATAAAGATGTATTGATAATAAAAAAAAGATACATTAAAAAGCGAGAATGATGATTAAATTAGTAAAATTTAAGGAGGGTAGGATTACAAATATTTTGTGACGGAGGGAGTACGATTAACACAATACAACGGAAATGCTATGTACACATAGGCCAGATCAGAGAGTTGATCAAATGAAAGGGTCAAAACGTTGGCCGAAGATCAATTACTTTCCTACCATTGTTAAACATGGGACTGAGATAATCCATACTCCATCCATATGATGAACTTTTTCAGAATCAGTACAAGATGATATGGACTTGAAGCAGTGCTCCTTCTGCCGACTTGTGTGGTACTAGGCTTTTTGACTCCTCCAGTGGGGATGGAGAATGCATAAATATTGGATCCTCCACCGGCCCAGAAATCATTTCTGAATTCCCCACTATCACACAAAGCTAGTACTAATGTTTATGATGATTAGCTTTGTCAGTGGACATCCCACTACAAACGAAAAGAGAGTGGAAAAGAGCGCCAGATTGCTTATGGAACAACTATGCAAGCCAAAGCCAAGAGAATTCTGCAAGAGCAAGCAAGAATCAGACGTCACTTGTGCAATGAACCATGACATTCAGCTCGCTTATTCGTGGCAAATAATAACCGAATCAACAGTATGTAGTAGTATCTGACAAGAACTACGAGGTGGTCAGTCGTGTATAGCTAGCAAGACTGTTACTACATCGATCATCCGTGACAGGCACAAGCTTCACCGTGAGGCGTGAGTGGCAACAAAAATCGTGATCTAAATTTACAAATCTTCACATCGGAATCAGTTGTAGCTTTCTGCCCCGAGAAAGAGGCTAGCGCGAGCTCTTCCTAGAGGAGCTGTCCGGTCTCGGCGAATGCACCTGACCGCGTGTAAGCGACGAGCTCTGCCTGGGCTCCCTCGTCCTGCTCTTCATCGACTCAATCTTCTCCAGAGCCTCCACGACTTCCGTCATGGACGGCCGGCTCTTGGGGTCGCCGTTCAGGCATTTGAGGGTCAGCTGAGCCGCCTGCAGGGCTCCTTTGGAATTGTACTGTCCCTCAAGCCGGCTGTCCATCACTTGGCTGAGCTTCCTCCGATCAGCCAGCAATGGCTTTGCCCAGTTCACCAAGTTCACCTTCTCGCTGGGCCGGCTCGGGTCCAGCGCCCTCAGGCCGGAGAGCATCTCCAGCAGCACCACTCCGAAGCCATACACGTCACTCTTCACATACAGGTGGCCTAGCTCATGAAAATATTTAATTATAAACATAGATGTAATTTGTTTGCTGCAGCTGCTTAATTAATCATCAATTTAAGCATGACGGATAGACATACCGGTAGAAACATACTCTGGAGCTGCATATCCATAGGTGCCCATGACTCTTGTTGTCACATGAGACTCCTCACCATCCGGACCATGCTTGGCCAATCCAAAATCTGACAGCTTCGCGTTGAAGTTCTGAACATGACACGACAGCATGCAGCAGGCTCGTTAGAAAGACTGTTGTTCTGGAAGTTAACAGTCAGCAGCAGGTTTATATGATAAATCTGAAAAGAAAAAGAGGGGTGCAGATATATATATACCGAATCTAACAGGATGTTGGAAGCCTTGAAATCCCTGTAGATGACTTGTCTCTCTGAGGAATGAAGGAAGGCGAGACCACGAGCAGCACCGATGAGAATTTTCATCCTGAGGCTCCAAGGCAGGGACTCGCAAACTGCCCCTCCTGGTATCATATCGATCGGTGAATGAATAGTTAGTACTAACTCCAAGCTCACCATTGATTATCATGAAACGTTAAAAAAAAAAAGAAGTAATGCCAAACTTGTGGTTTTGACTCGGTAAGAATAATCGAAAGGCAGCACCAACAAGATATCTCGTCTAGGCGTGGACAATTTGGTTGATGCCGATCGATATCCTCAAAAAGCGATTGTTAGTTGTGTTGCACTATGGACTGTGGTGCTTTGTATAATATCTGATGACAATGAAGCTACACTCGTAGAGAAATTGGCAAAGCGTGCTAATTGCTATTGTGAGGTTGGCATAAAGTGGCTGATATGCTTCCTGGAAGTATTATACTGTTAGACAGTGAAAAGGGTGTGAGAAATTAAGACTCACTCCGGAAAAGGTGGTTCTCCAAGCTCCCTTTCGCCATGAACTCGTAGACGAGTAGGAGCTCGTTGTCATCCATGCAATAGCCCAACAGTCTGACGAGGTTGGGATGCGAAATCCTCCCGAGGAAATTCACTTCAGACTGCGTTGGAAACAACAAAATGCTTCTATCTAAGAAATAAGTAGGTAAATCAACTATATATCTGCAGCACTGTAAGAGTAAGAATGGAAAAGGAAAGGCACGTCGGCCTGAATTGAAACCTGCCATTGTTCCATTCCCTGCACGCTTTCGGGGTTGAGCTTCTTGACTGCAACCACCATGCCGGTGCCACTCCTGGACGGGTTCATGGTCTTCTCGTCGACCCATCCCTTGTACACCTTGCCGAAACCACCCTCCCCGAGCACCGTCTCCGGCCTGAAGCTCTTGGTGGCATTCTTTAGCTCCACGAAGGTGTAGATTCTGAGGTTGGGGGACTCGAGGATCTGGCCCTCCGGTGAATCGGAGTCGTCTGTGCTGACGCCGCTGACCGTGGATGGCATGAAGGTGCTGGTGCTGATCGTTGAGAGCTTCCCGGTGGTGGCGGCGGAGCTGCTAGTCCTCCTGGACGCAGAGATTCCTGTGTATCAGGACTTGTACTGATTAGAGAGAGCATCCTGAGCGGAACAGTTTTTTTTTTTTTTTTTGAGTAAATCAAACGGACAGGAAGATGGATCATGAACTGAGAAAAAGAGTTTCTCCCTCAAAAATGGAATCATCAGTTGCTAACGTGTACCACTAGAGTAGATAGCAAAAGGAATGATCGGTTGACTACCAGGAGCAGAGGAGGCTCTGTTGCTGTTGCCTCTCTTGACCAAGGCATCTACGGCGCTCGCGCAGTTCCCCATTCCTCTTCTGTTGTCCTCTGCTGCTTCGAATAGAGAGAGGAGGACGATCTTGCTTCAAAAATAGAGGAGGACGATGGCGAAACGGCCTCTGGATCGACAAGTCCCTTTTGCTCCTTTTCCTCTGGCTCGATTGAACTCCAACTGTATATATCGAGATGAGAGAGAGAGAAGCAGTTGTTGGAGAGGAGATTTGCAGCAACTGCCGGTGGACGACGGCGAATTGAACAGAAGAAGTGCTGTCTGCACTCTGCAAAGAAGGAGGCAAGGAAAGGGAAGGGAAGGGAGGAGGAAGTTATCAGCAGCGGCACCGAGTAGAGAGCGAGAGAGAGAGAGAGAGAGAGAGAGAGAGAGAGCTGCCGAACGCAATACGCTCGCTCCTTGGAATTTGGTGGGTTGCCCAGTCCACGCACGGTCTCACTCCGGGGGTCTCCTTGGTCTGAACAAATTGGAAGTGGCGGTTTTTTTTCATGTCATGACTAATTTGTACCTTCTGCTTCTACACTGCATCTGCCTCCGCCTCTGCATGCAGACGACCGATACAGCCATACAGGTACGTCAGATTTTGTATTCTCATGTCAATATGGATCCATGCAGTATTCCATATGAATAGAAGTAAGTAGTACCCCTGCTTTTTTTTTCTTTTTCTTTTTCTTGAGGATGGCACTGGCAGCAATTGTCCCCCAGTCAACCTTGAATGCATTCAGATGGGCCAGAATGGATGCTGAATCCATCAACGAGGTGCGTTGAAAAACACCATGCATGAATGGTGGCTTAGACTTGGAGGCATCTCCATGCATACCTGCACCACTTGCCCCTTGGTAAGTACTGTAGCACTCTGCTGCAGAGACAATCAAAAATTTAAAAAAAAAAAAAGGCAAAGGATAGGAGGCTGGGTTTCCTGCTTTGGAATGACTGGATGGAGAGCACGCACGTCGTCGTAGAAACGAATCTCTCAACACTCTCATCCACAGCAGCAGCGACGTCGCCGTCCTCCCAGCTCCTGCCTCATAGTGTTATTGCTGCTCCTACGTCGATGACAGCATTTCCTTGTCAAACAATCTCATAGCCTGCTCCGCTCACACTCAGAGTTGGGCCGGGCATGCAAAAGGACCTGAAAGGGCCCATTACCATCTGACGAAAAGAAAACGGAAAGACCCTTTCTTTGGACGTAATTAAGGGAAGATTTGTATTTATGGCAATGTTTTATTTTATTTATGGAAAAACAATATTGTTTGCTTATTTATGGCAGAACACGATTTTTTTTTCAAAGCAAAAATAGAGAGGAAAACAAGATTTTATACGATGTTTTCTCGCTTGTTCGTCGTCGTCTCTCCGCGTGCTTGCACCAACTCCAAAGCCGAAGGGAAAACAAAAAACCTCATGGATCGAAGGTTCCCGGGCGCGACGATAATGAAGGGTCGAAGGCAGCTGCAGCTGAAGCCGGCGACACAGCAGCATCAACCGCCGACTCCCAAATCAGGCAAGGCGTCTCTGCTTGCTCTGCTTTCAGTTTCATCCATGGATTCATTTTTTGATTAAGTTATGATTTGATTACGATCCAAGGTAAAGGTATCCTTGCTTGCTTCACATCACATCGATCCATACATGCGTCTAGATGCAGCTAGTTAACCTGCTACTACAAGCAACGTGTAGCTGCGTGTCAAGCGTGAACAAAACAAACGCTTGTTTGAATTTGAACGCGTCCGTTCCTGCTTTCCTCTGTTCAAGTTACCATGATTCTAGGAGTATTCTATTCTTGCCACCGACTTCTCCTTTTTAGTACTCTACAACCAAAGTCAGAGCAAATCAATCATCATCATCATGTATGTAGTCCTACTCCTCCTCTATACTACTTCAGTACTAATAGTATTATAGGTACTCTTATATGGAGTAAGAAGTTATATATATACGAGACAGATGCATCACAGTGCTGCATTCTGCCACTGTTTGCGTCTTCCTGCAACCACATCATACGTACCGCGACTCAAGTCTATGGTGTTGGTAAACTCTCCTTCCCATCCCAGTACGCGTTATTTGGCTGGCATTTATTATATTTTCTGTAGTACAGGCTAGCAACAGTCCTCAGTTAATTAGGAGTGCACCTATTATATGTAAACAATTTAATTATCTCTTCTTCTTTCTGATCTCGGCGTCGTCTTCCTTCCAATTTCCAAACCAAACCAAAGGAGGAGGACGTACAGGGAGGGCGACGATGAGATTCAATCGGATCCTGAAGGTGTTGTCCGCGGCAGCGTTTGGGTTCTTGCTCGGCATCTCTTTTCCCGTACAAATCACACCCACGGTACGTAGTTCCCTCCCGTGAAGCTTTTTCATCTGATTCTGAGACTGAATATTAATGAATGAATTGTTCTTGGATCGATCAGCTTCCGTGCGCCGTGTTCCCATGGAGCTTTGGTGACAGCAGCATGCTTCTCAGGTTTTGGGCAGCGTCCGAGGCCAGCGGCGATGCTGCTCCTGCTACTTCCTCCACCACATTAATGCCAAAAGGCGCAGAGATGTTACCACCCAACATTGTAGTTTCAGAGTCGGATCTGCACCTGCGGAGGTTGTGGGGAGATCCGCGTCAGGTATGCGCTCTTCGTATTCGAATCGTGAAAAAGATTTTTAACCTGGTTTGAACCGTCAAAAAGCGTAATATCTTATATTTAGAGACGAAAAAAAGATCAAATCGTATAACTTAAAAACACGAACACGAGTACAATGCGAAAGTGTTTTGACTGGATAAAAAACTTAGCATGCGTAGGTTATATGTGGTTACAACTGAGTAGCTAACTTCGTTAACTTGCTCGTGTAATACTCACGGTATATTTTTTATAAGTGTAAGACCGGGGGCACTAACTTGACGGCTACAAAACCCGCTGGCCCTTCGCTAGGTAGGGCTTTGGTCGTCCTCCGAGTTAGTCGCTTGACGCTCGCTGGCGCCGTGCAAGTGATTGATGGTCTTCGTACGTCTTTTGTTCAGTCACGAGAGACAAATAACACTTTTCTATTTTGCTTTGCTGATCGTTTGGTTGCTTTACCAACTTCTAAAATATTTTACCTCTCGGCAAAGTTGTTTTACTTTCTGCTGTACGTTGTCAGGAATCTCTGTGATCGTAAATGGTTGGTTGTTAAGACGGTGCCCGACCCCCGAAAGTCGGACCAGAGCGTTGGCTTTTAACCGTTGGTGGGTTGAATTTTGTTGTCGTGTAGTTTTAGTCTTCCGTCGGTCAAGCTTGATGCTCGTGTGGATCCGATCTCTGTAGTCGGGACGTTTTTTACGAGATGTGATCCCTTGTAATGTGAGATATAGACAGACTGTGGGCCGTAGTTTACAGATAGGCTTTTATGTAGAGGTCGGATCCGTAAATATCCGAATATACTATCTCGACAATTTTCTTGTTAACTCTTGGATCATTATTGATCTTTCAGTCCTGGTGGATGGATGATCGAACCCTGCTTAGTGCTTGATGATGGTTGGTTGATGCAGGACACGCCCCCTCGCAAGTACCTTCTGGCGCTGACAGTAGGCTACTCTGAGAAAGCCAATGTCAACGCCACTGTTCAAAAGTTCTCGGACAACTTCGACCTTGTGCTCTTCCACTACGACGGTCGCACCACCGAGTGGGACGAGGACTTCGAATGGTCCAAGGAGGCGCTTCACATCAGCGCAAGGAAGCAGGCAAAATGGTCAGTCGACCATGGCTTAACTTGGCTTGGCTTGGCTTGGCTTGGCTTGTATCCATGCTTCATCCTGCAGCCTCCTTTGTAGGTGGTACGCGAAGCGCTTCCTTCACCCGAGCATCGTCGCTGCGTACGAGTACATCTTCCTGTGGGACGAGGACCTCGG
Organism: Zoysia pacifica; assembly: GCA_001602315.1. Classification (NCBI taxonomy): domain Eukaryota; kingdom Viridiplantae; phylum Streptophyta; class Magnoliopsida; order Poales; family Poaceae; genus Zoysia; species Zoysia pacifica. Next base: position 45,241 of record BCLH01001253.1, read on the forward strand.
CGTCGACAGCTTCAACGCCGAGGAGTACGTGCGCATCGTCAGGAAGCACGGCCTCGACATCTCGCAGCCGGGGCTGGACGGCACAAGGGGGAAGAAGTCGGCGTACGCCATCACCATGCGCAGGAACAGCACCGCCCAGGACAAGGACGAGGTTCACAAGACCACCACCACCGGAGGTGCTCGCTGGAACTGCACCGACGTGCGCAGGCGGCCGTGCAGCGGCTTCGTGGAGGTCATGGCGCCCGTCTTCTCCAGAAAGGCGTGGCCGTGCGTGTGGCACATGGCGCAGAACGACCTCATCCATGGATGGGGGATCGATTGGAACTTCTGGAGATGCGTCGACGTACGTTCGATCTCCTGCTATTCGTCTTCGTCCTTCCTTCCCTCCCTCCTTCCCATCGATCGCAAACTGATGGCCATGGATGGTTGTTGCAGGAACCAGAGGAGCAGATCGGAGTGGTGGACGCGCAGTACGTGGTGCACCGCGGGGTGCCGTCGCTGGGTCGCCAGGGCAACGCCGAACTGGGAGAAGGCGGCAAAGTCAGAGCCAGGGCATGGCGCGAGTTTGCCGACTTCAAGGCCAGAATCATCAGCGCCGAGAGGGCCCAGGCCCAGGCGGAAAAAGCCCAAAAAACATAATCCTTTCCCTTTTTTTTTTCTCCTGTCAAATTTGGGATGACTCAATCCTGTAGTAATTTATGATGATTCATTTTGGACTGTACATTTTTTTTTGAGAAATTTAATTTCCGTGCTTGTCTAAATGTAAAGGACTGCCTGTTCTGTGTGCATTGGTTGGGTACTTGGGTGCTGGCTATCGCTCATCAGTTGCAAGGAAAGAAGCTTGCTTCCATTAGAATCGTACCCCTATTGGGGTGTTTATGGGAAGAGCAAAATGCCATTATACCCCACTCCAAAAGGAGACTCCAAATTATGCAAAAGGTGCATATAAGTAGGTGAAGGATGGAAGGTTGACTCACTTGCATCTAGAAACAAAGGAGGCCATGAAGAAATATAAAGCTTTTTGTTTGTTGGCGTTGCATGGATCGGCACGGCAGGTTTCACCAACTTTTTCATGGTTTTAAAACGGCCAAGATCCCGTGGATTTGAATGAATCATCATCATCATCTAGTAGACTTAGTAGTAGCATACTATAGGAGTGGTATCATAGAGAGAGAGAGAGAGAGAGAGAGAGAGAGAGAGAGAGGGCCATTATGGTAGCGGTACATGGCTAGGTGGCAAGAAATTTCTTGTTGCTAGTTATTGGCGTCTCATTGGCGTGAGAAGAATTATTGGGTGCCGACAGGGTAGGTCGTGGTGACCCCCAACCTGTGAGCACTTGTGTTATTGTCCTTCTAATTTTGCTGACTTACAATAAATGTTTAACAACTTCCATTCCATTCCTCTCTCTCTCTCCTTTTTTTTCTGGACAAAACATAGACTTACCACTATGGAATAATGAATCTTTTCATTCTCTGCCACTACAGATTCAGAGAAGGCAAAAGAGAAGTATTTTTACTGAGTTATCAGCACGCAGCTCTAATAGGACTATGATGAGCTTGAAATGTAAATGTGTTGTGACCACCAACTGCCGGATGACTAAACGAAATAAGTGGGAGGCACCAACTTACCCAAATAGACCGTCCTTGCCAAACGCAGGACCATAATCCCTGAGAAAAGGTCTGCTGAACCAAATATCTTGACTTTGTGGTAAGTTTCATGTCTCTGTCATGTCGATCAGTTACAGTCACTCGGCGACTAGAGTCCCCTGATAAAACAGCGGCGACAGTGATGTTCCAAATCCAGAGGTAAAAGAAAAATGATATGCTGGTCTATCACAAGACAGGATATACATGAAAGAGCTACTGTAAAAGAAATGTTTTTGCAGACAGAGAGAAAAAAAGGAAGAAAGCATGGTACTCCTACCTGGAAACGGATAGACCAGAACCTGATGATGAAAGCCTTGAAAGCCGCCATGCAGGTCGACGCATGGAATGCTGTTTGTTTGCCTAGTGCGACACGTGTGTTGCCAACCACCCACGGGAGGGAAACAGATCTGTGGATTCATCCGTGATGCTCGATCACAAAGAGAGACGGAAAGGCCAAGTCGTTGCATACCGCTTTTGTAAATCCAATCCAATCCAGCCACAGGCCCTTGGTTTCCTATCCTTCAGATATGGATGAGTCTCCCGGGGCCTGGAAAAAGTCAGAGCAAAGGGAAGGAGTGAGAGATCAACGGTGCTGCTGTCTGGTTTAATTTCAGGTAGGAACAACTTTATCAAAGGTTTACCAAGTATTTTTTTTCTCTACTAGAGATTAACAGCTACTAGCAACTCAGGGAAAGGACAGAACACTCCTGAACAAACACTAACTAATAAGGGATGGACCTATCATGACGTCAACTATTAAATATTTCACCAGATATATAAGATGTCCCTTGTATGTTGGGGGACCCTCAGATGCTGAGTAATACTACTAACCAGGTAACTGAACGCTATGAAATTCTGACAGAAGAATGGCATATTGCAGCTCACATAGCTGCAGGCAATAACGCAGGACTCTGTGGGCGCCTCAAGCACTCGCTCTCCTCCCAGCCTTCTCCCTATAAATAAAGGGCACGCGCGAGAAGACTCATCAGCAAAATACTTGCGAAACAACCCACCAAAGGAAGTAGAGAAACACCTGAAACCATGTGTATAGCTGCATGGATTTGGCAAGCTCACCCTGTGCACCAGCTCCTCCTCCTCCTCAACAGAGATGAGTTCCACAACAGGTACATCATTTTTGTTTTTGTTTTTTTTTTAATCTTTGTGGTACTCCAATCTGGATGCAACAGCTCTGTATTAAAAAAAAAAAAAGTCAGCAACCTTTTCCCCCTCCTGAATTATATGCCGTAGACAGAATTTACATGAAACACAAGTAACAAGACATATTGATGCAAAAGTCCATCTATTGCTCGCTCAGTTCTAAAATAACATTTCTGCTACAGAAACATATAGAAAAGGGTACCCAGAGCACAACTACAATGCCAGTGTGTTCGGTCTAGTGTTCGGTGTTCATCACTTCATCTCCTGTTTTCGAGGAATTGATGCAGGCCTACAAAAGCGGTAGGATGGTGGGGAGAGGGTTCAAAGAAGATTCTTGGGGGCAAAGATGTGCTTGGTGGAGGAACATGGATGGGGTGCACCAAAGATGGCAGGCTTGCCTTCCTGACCAATGTGCTTGAGCCGGATGCCACACCTGGTGCACGAACTAGGGGAGACCTGCCCCTCAGGTTCCTGCAGGTATCAAAATTTTCTTCCAGATCACCAAGATTCACACGGATTTCTTTCAGATAGTTTAGAGAAGACGTACTCATTACATGTACACACAGGATGATATTTTTCCACTATATTTGTCTTTCATAATCAGTCCTTAGCAGCTTACCTATTCATTATCTGACTGTGACTGGTATGCACACAGGAACATACATATATCCCCTATAGCAACCAACAGTTTCAGCCAAAAACGTTAAAGTAGAGCATGCAATTTAATCTCTCCTTTTTTTTTAGAAAAAACATGAAATTTAATCGCTGGTGATCAATATTAATTTATCTTGGATGCAACATTCTTCCTCAAGAGCAACCATAATCTACAGTATATACTGTGCAGAGCAACAAGACACCACTAGAAATTGCAACTGAAGTGGCAAAAGAGGCTGATGAATACAATGGCTTCAACCTTATACTAGCTGATCTGACCACAAACGTCATGGTCTATGTGTCAAACCGTCCAAAGGGGCAGCCTGCAACAATTCAACTCGTCCCGCCAGGACTTCATGTGTTATCCAATGCAAGGCTAGACAGCCCTTGGCAGAAGGTAAGCAGACACACTTCATGCTTAGTTGGCAACTAAAGCATACAACTCTCAGAGTGCCTAGCAAATAAGAATGCTCTCATTTGATACATCCAGTAGGAGATATCGTGAAACCGAAGGGGAAAAAAAAAAGGGTAGAAGCATGAACCTCATATGAAGGTACTGTATCATTTAATGTCTCTGTTAAAGCAGTCATAAAACTCCTTATAGCAGAGCAAAAATTGAGCTGGGAAAAGGTGTAAGAAAGGGACAACTGAACTGCCAAACGAACTTTCCTAGTTAGTTATAAGCAACATTACATTTAACTCAATTAAAAGCACAGCATGTGCAAGAAGTAAGATAAGATGATACTGCATTATTGCAAACTACTGTGCATATTAGGGACCATTGAGCCTACCAAGTAGTTAGACCCTTATTCATGGAGACAGTGTGTGTGTGCCCAAAGGGGCTTCTTTTTCATTGTCCTATATGCACTTGCAGGCAATCCACCTTGGTAAAAGCTTCAGGGAACTTCTTAGGAAGCATGGTGATGACGAGGTGGAAGCAAAGGATATAGTTGAGAGGCTAATGACTGACACCACAAGGGCTGACAAAAATAGACTGCCAAACACTGGTTGTGATCCCGATTGGGAACATGGTCTGAGTTCCATCTTCATCGAAGTTCAGACAGACCAAGTAAGAAAAAAGATCTTTCTCATAATTTCCAGTTGCAAGTGCAATCAGAGTTCAATTCCATGCAAAATTATTCTATTATCCTATCTTAAACATTTTGTACATCAGCATATACTACATGCAAGAAACTTTATTTATAATTTTTCATGTCATTCTGTCTTGATAAAGGGTCTCTATGGAACACGAAGCTCAGCTGTTTTATCAGTGAACTATGATGGTGAAGCTAGCCTGTACGAGAAGTACCTTGAGAGTGGTACATGGAAGGATCACACAGTGCATTACCAGATAGAATAGGCAGTGCACATGAAAAGCTGGGCCTCAAATAAATAGAGAGATGAAGCAGCTACTATTGTGAATGCCATTCTTCCATAAGTCACATTCAAGATTATGTTAATCACTTACTCCCTAATGACACCGATTAAAGTATTTACTGTAAGCAGTTTGTCACTTCAAGAACGAAATGTCAATCGATTCATTGGATACATTATACTATATTTATATACTTCATGACAGTTTTTCTGGTCATGCTTGAGATATCTGATTGAGCAAGATACTGTATGTTCAATCCTCTTGTATTGTAGGTTGCTTACAAATATTACTGAAGTGTAAGACAGTGGATACATAGGGAGTGCTGAAACTATAGGATAAGAAAGCTGCACTTCGGTTCAGTAGCGTACTTGTTTTCTATCCCTTGGACTACAGGAAACGCCAGTCCAGAGCTGTCTTGGAGACCTACAAAAGTTTTAGCAAGATAATGATAATAAGAAGAAAAAATGTTTCTGTGCAGTCAATCATGTTAAGATATCTGGGGAGCCAAACTGACATTGACAAAAAGTAACAGCATGGGATTGCAACAGTATGAAATGGAAAATTCTTTTCAGTCAAAACCTCAGCTTGTATACAAGCAAGCTAGAAAGAACCGTGAAGCCTAGTATTACACCCCAGTAATTAGATACTAGACTATCTCTTGTGTGCTCCTGTTCCAGCACATTGGCTTCTTCTCTGCACGGTTGGGGGGCCTCTTCACTGCTCGGTTTGTGCTCACGGCATTGCTGTGGTATCCATCTTGCGATGGTTCTCTCATGAACAATCAGCTGTAGTAAACAGTCTGGGGAGGTGAGGTCAGGGGTCCTGCCGCTGATGGTGAGAAGAAGCAATGTCTTGGCCACACTTCCAGAAGCCCGGAGCGCGCAGAGTAGCTCAGACCACACCTTCATACGGCCGCATCTACTAGTAGGAAACGCATTGCCTTCTGGAACAACAATGACTGCAAACTCTGAGTGGACGAGCGCCGGGTGATGACGGTAAGCTACAAAATGAGCACCGTACTGCAAGCCGGACCTTACGACCCAATTCTTGCACCTGAGGTGGTGGTACGCCTTGTACATCTCGGGGAAAGGCTCTGATGTGGAGGTCAGGTGATCCCACAGCTGCCCTTGATCCATCTGCGTCCTGTCCACTGATTCAACTGTGATGCACTTGAGCGCGTGGCAAAGGAAGAAGACCTCCTCGGGTCCCAACTGGAACCAGTGTCTGTCTTCTCCTGAAATTTCCACGGCACGACCAAAGGCGGCGCGGTTCAAGAGCGCAGCTTGCTCGGATGTGACCCCGAGAACCGCGTCCCCTCCCCGGCTGGATAAAATCGCCACAGGCTGGGATTGCCTCAGGGAAGCCTGGAGGTCGGCAACAATAGCGGACATGGGATTGGCTGCCGCAAGAGCTGCGAAGTCCTTGCCTTTCTTCCATCTGGGACCAGGCAGACCCATAGGCTGAAGACGCGAAATTAGATGGCAGATGCAGATTGGGGCTAAGCACTCCCAGGAAAGTGATGCTTGGGCTCGCCGCCGAGCAATCGGAGGCGCAGCGAAGTAAGAAGGGTAGAAGTTACTACTGCAACAAGCTGCAGGCCGGAGGAAACTTGCGCGGTGGAGGAGAGCCCGAGCCGACACGACACAAGAGGAGGACGGAGGGGAGGGGAAGAGGAGGAAGAAGACGCGGGCGGAGGTTGGACCATCAAAAGAGCACTGGACTCTCCGTTGGGCCTTTTAGGTCTGTGTATTGTAGCTGCAGGCCCATTGTTTTCTTTTTCTTTTTCTTTTTTTTTGTTTTTTGTTTTTTGTTTTTTGGTTGATCCACTTTCAACCAAACTTTGATCCTTAGCACGTTCTTCGGTTGTGTGATTAAAGAGTTCTTAAAAATTTTTTAACTCTCTCTCCTTGTAACATAGAAGTCGTTTCAAGAACTGTGACGTATCTTTGTAAAGGATCAGCAAAAAATACCATGTTTGGCTTCGTTCGGATAAGATAGCTGTACAGCCGGAAGCCCAGAAACCGCAGCTTCTTTGTAATGTATAGGCACTGCCACAACGGTAACCAGCTACTAGTAGTACCTTAGGCAATCGAACATTTTTGTTTTCGTATTTTGATTGAGTAAACAGTGTCGCTCTTTGAAGCGCTCCAGTAGATAACAAGTACTCCTACTCGCATAGCTATATCAAAGGTTACTTTTGCACACGATGGTTCTATACTGTGTTGAGATGGTGGCACATCACAATACAATGCATTGCGGGGAAAATATACAGAAAATACAAATCAAGGGATAAACGGAGAGGTAATTACAAGAGCCTGGGAATCAAGCAACACGGCATTGATCATCGTGGGGTACTCCTATTATAACGGATGCAAAACCAGCCCGTGGTTTGAGAGCCGTAGAAAGCACAGGCAGAAGCACAAGCCGCACTAGCCCGCCGAGCCAACCACGCCTCGTCTCGCGGATCGGTGACGTGGGGCGCTGCCGGGGCCGAAAATATCTTCGTATGGGTCGCTGGCCTGTGGGCCACAAAGCATCCGGTCCCGCAAACCAGGTCTGCGCCCGCGGGGCTGTCCAAAATCCCGCCCGAGCCCCTTCCGCGGCCAGTTTACGAGCAGACCCCGACGAGTTCGAAGAGCCACGAACAGCCCCTCAGGCAATTAATTGCACGGGGCTGGATACCTCCATGACAACTCGGGCTAAGCCAATGCTGGCCCCGCATGTCATGCGACGAAAAGAACGGTCAGGTGAGAGAAGCCGGGGATCGGTCTAGAAATTCAAATTAGGAGTGGGCCCCGCATGTCATGCGACGAAAGGAACGGTCAGGTGAGAGAAGCCGGGGATCGTTCTGGAAATTCAAATCAGGAGTTGGGCGGGTCGCAGATATGCCCCTTATTCCTCATGCGGCCTTCTTTCTTATCCCCACCAAGTCTCTCCGTGTCCTTTCCCCTTCCTCTTCCCAGGCCAGGCATCTCCCCTCCTCTCTGCGCCTCGTTCAGGTGAGCCTCCTCCCTCAATTCGACCTCGATTCGTCACCGTCTTGCCCGATTCGAAGCGCCTTTTGCTCCGCCTCTCGCGGATCTGACCGGCTCCGTTGGTGTTTACGCAGGAATCCATCCACCATGAAGGGGGCCAAATCCAAGGGCGCCGCCAAGGCCGATGCCAAGTGAGAATTTACTATCATGTTTTTTTTTCTTTCTCTTTTGCCCTTCCCATCTCTCGGCGACAGATCTGTTGTTAACAAACGATTCGAGTTTGACCGTTTCGCTGCTTGTCGTTCGTTGCAGGTTGGCGGTGAAGAGCAAGGGCGCCGAGAAGCCCGCTGCGAGGGGCAGGAAAGGAAAGGCCGCCAAGGACCCAAACAAGCCCAAGAGGGCTCCCAGCGCCTTCTTCGTTTTCATGTGAGAGAAGAAATCCACGTCCTTCTTCTCTTTTCTCCTGACATCCGGCCCCCTCCTTTAACATAATAAAGGAGGGTGGCGGTGGCGGTGGCGGTGGCGGTGGTTTGATCTAATCCGTTTGGGTTGTACAGGGAGGAATTCCGCAAGGAGTTCAAGGAGAAGAACCCCAAAAATAAGTCCGTTGCTGCTGTAAGTGTTTCATTATTTATAACGACCGGACCAAATGTTAATTATTTGTTCTGATGGTGTCATGATGCCCCTTTTCGGCTCAAACTTTTCAGGTGGGTAAAGCAGCCGGGGACAGGTGGAAATCACTCACCGATGCGGTAACATTCCTTACTTCGCACACAACAGCCTAGTACTTCAGCATCTAGGTTAGATTTGGCTATTCCATAGGAGTAGCTGCTTACTGAACGTGCTTGTGGATTGCAGGACAAGGCTCCCTATATGGCCAAGGCCAATAAGCTCAAGGCGGAGTACAACAAGGCCATTGCTGCCTACAACAAGGGCGAGGTAGCAACAACATATGTGTTCAGAGCATTCAGCATGTCGTTCACTGCTGTGTACTGACCAGCCACCTTGTCCTATGATGTGTTCAGAGCACTGCGGCCACCAAGAAGGCTCCTGCCAAGGAGGAAGAGGAGGAAGACGAAGCGGAATCTGACAAGTCAAAGTCTGAGGTAAACGACGATGACGATGACGAGGGTAGCGAAGAGGTGTGCATTTCTCCGTTTTTTCGTAAATCATCTGCTGAATCTGCTTGCTTGTTCATGTTTGTTAGCAGCTGACTGATCGATGAGTGCTTTGCAGGAGGAAGATGATGACGAGTGAGCTCGCTCAACAAGACCCAAGAGACAAGGCGCCTATCCATCCACTAGAAAGTATTATTCAGTTTCACTTCAAATCGTGATGTTGTTGTATAACGGATAGTGCTCCTTGTTGTGCGGTGTGGAATGTGTCTGGCCCACCGGCGGCAATGTCCGCTTGTACCTAGGTTACTGTTTCCATTGTAATCGCTAACATTGTGATAATATCAGTTTGCTTATTGTGCTTCTGGGTTCGATCCAGTATCATCTGGGCTGCATGAGTGTAATTGAAAATGTTGCTTTCTGAATGGTGGTAAAATGATAGTGTGCTGCTCCTTGTATTAAAAACTGCTCTTAGATTCAAAATGTTGAGAGGAGAAGCTTCTTGATTTGTGATTCATATGGTTATCTCGGTGGGTGAATGTTACAGTGATAATTCCTCTTATAACAATGAAGTGCTATGAGTCGATGAGGAGGGTAAACAAAAAGGGAGGGAGGTAAAAATTTGAAGTTTTGGAGGGAGACAACGCTATTGGTTGGCGGGGACCAGTCCTGCTGCTAGTATGATGCCTATGCATTGCTTGCAGCCGCCACCAGCACCAGCAGGCAGCAGCAGCCGCAGCGACACTGAGACAGATGGATCATTGTAACGGTCGAAAACACAGGAGGGCTGCTAATAGTATTAGTACTCTCTTCGTCTCTAATTATTTATGATATTATTTTTTTTATTTGTTATTTTTGCTTTTCAATACATATTTCTTTATTTTTTTTTATCTATCTCTTTTTGATTTTCAACACATCTCATCTTTTTTTTTCAACGCATCTCATCTTTTTTATCATCTTTAATTTTAATTTTTGTAGCCACATCTAAAACGATAATTAAATAAGAACTGAGAGAGTTCTAATGATGGAGGCATGGAGCCGTTGGAGTGACACCGAAGGATTGGTTTTTCATGTACTCCGAGCCAGGCAGTAAGCAGCGCAGCAACGGCATCATCATTCGTCCAATCTTGTACCGTAGCACTATCGACCGCAGCCGCGCGTATGGACGCATTTTGGTCCTATCTATACCGACTATTGGTATTTACAGTAAAAATAATAAATGAATCCGGTCCGACAACAGAGGCCTCCGTAGCATAGTGGTAGTGCGTTCGCTTCGTAAGCGAAAGGTCGCGAGTTCGATCCTCGCCGGGGGCTTTTTTTTTCCTTATTTTGTTCTGGATTGCTGTCACATTCATTCACGTGTGCCGTGCCCATGCCTTCTGCAAAGCCGCCCAGTCGCAATGGTTCCCTTTACTCCTATGGATACTCCTACTTTTGGAAGCAATACAAAGTTGCTTCCGCTTGGGTCGTTGTTCATATAGTCACTCCAAATTCTAGTCCATTCCTGCCACGACACAAGGTTTCTTCCGCTTCAGTCTTTGCCATCTCATCAATAAATACTATGACGGATGCCAGGCTTGCCAGCGAGTCGATCAAACCATGTGTCATGCTTCCGGACATACTCCTATTTTGAAGCAAGCAATACCCTTACCCTGCTTCGTGAAAGAAGATCAAGGAGGATTTGCAGTCCAGTCATCGCAAGCATGCATCCAGAGCTCTGAATTATACTAGATGTTGATAATTATCACTATTGTATCATCAGCAGGTGAAGATTATTTTTGACTCAAAACAGTGGGAGCTGTTGGTGAGAGAAATCCTCTTAGGGGCCGCTTGGATGTCGCCCTAGATCAATGCACCAACAATTGGCTCGTCTGCCTGCGCTCGCAACGCTTTGGCGGCCGTTTTGCTCGCCCACACGTCAACATAGAAATGAACTAGGAATAGTTGTGAGCGTCAATCTTTGAAAAAGCGAAGGCATTCCAAGTTGTGAGCGTCAATCTTTGAAAAAGCGAAGGCATTAATTCAAATGAACGTCAAATATGCGTGTGCGCATCTGGGCGAGTCATAATTTAGGGAGACGTTGGAATCCATCCAAACCTATCCTTAGTTAGAATCAGCAAATGTATATTGTACATTGTTCTTTAATTGATATCGTTGTTGACTTTTAAATTTAATTTTGAGCATTCATTTTATTTAAATTGTTTGATAATTTTATATATTTTGATATAATTTAGTTTATTATTAGATTTATTTAAATCATAATTTAAAATTATATATATTTAAGCAAAATTTTTGAGTAATAAATAATCAAAAGAATCAACACCGAAATCAATTCTAAGAACGGAGGACACATGGTTTGCTTACTCGCCTCCTCCCTCGCACAAGGGGATCTCCGTGCAGCCCGCGCCTCCAAGGTAGGCTAGGGTAGGCTAGGGTTTCTCCCCTCCTCGCTCTCCGGATCCAATTCGATGCATCAGTCTTCTTCCTCACACAAGGGTATCTCCGTGCAGCCCGCGCCTCCAAGCTAGGCTAGGGTAGGTTTTCATCCCTCCTCGCTCTCCGGATCCAATTCGATGCATACTGATGCCAAAGCAACCATTTTCTATCTGCTTGCTAGGAGGAGAGGACCTGCGTTCTCGGAGCTGTGATCTAGAAATGGACCCGTCGGATCTCAACACCCACCTGCCGCCGCGGAAGCGCCTGCTCGCTGGGCTCCGGACGGCGGCTTCCGCCTTCGATGCCGACCCTCCCCCGTCCCCGTCTGCCTCCGCCGATCTCGCTGCCCGCCTCCGCGCGATGGCGTCCTCCACGCCCGAGGAAATGATCAACGCGGCCAGGGCGGCTGCCGCCGCCGCCGCCGATGCCGCTGCGGCTGCCCGCGCCACCGCGAATGAGAAGGCGGCCTTTGCTGCCAAGGCTAGGGCCGCCGCTCGGGCTGCTATGGAGTTCCTGGATTCCTTCTCCAGGACAGGGACAGGCTCGTCCAGAAATGGCCTCCAGCTTAAGGTGAGGTCGAGGAAGAAGCATGTCCAGGTCAAGCTGCTGTACAAGCCGCCCAACGGGAGGGTGGAAGGGGGAGGAGCTGTCTCTCCCAAACCTCGGTGGCGCAGGGAGTCTGATGAAGATATTGCCCTCACTCTGCACCATACAACGAGTGTTCCATTATGCAAGCATGAATTTCCTGATAATGGCGGCCAAGACTCATCTAGGTACAACACAGCGAAGAGTAGCGATATCACTGATAATGGCGTTGGCATTGGAAACTTGAGTGCCACCCGGAAAGTTAAGCTCAAGAGACAAGAGCTGCTTCTGAACCAAAATAATACAAGTGAAGAAACAGAACAGTCTCCACATTCTATTGCACCTGATGTATCAAAGTCGAATGGGAATGGCATAGAGAAGTGCCCGAGTCCTGCTGATGCAAAAGCCAATTCTTTGGCGCAGATGAAGATCACATCTCAATGGAAGTCCAAGAAATTTAAGGCATCACACTGTTCCTCAGACAGCAAGGTGCTGCGCAACGTGGGTTCCTCTCCTTCGGCAGCTGAAACCTCTGTGTCGGTGAAAACTGACTAATTAGAGGTACCCTGACATACATTCAGCAAGTGCTTGTGTTAGCTATGATTGTTGTGAGACTTTGTATGTTGAAATGGCTACCCGGGCATAGAGGGAGAGGAGCTGAATCTCTCTTGGTAGATCCTGCTGCTGCTTTCATTTTTATACTGGGAGATGTGCTTGTTTCATGGTATATAAATTACTGGGTTTTGCTTTGTACCGAATTGTTTCTATTCTGCTCTTCCATTTTTATGTCACTAGTGATAGAGAGTTGACAGGCACATGAAGCTGTACTGGTTATGCATATTGTTCTAATAAATGGCACAGTTCAACCCCTTTGCTCTCATCAGATTCTAAACTTGTAATGGTTAATGTCTTGTCTGATTGATCGATCCATTTGCTCTCTTTTGGAGTTATGGTTATTGTGCAAATCTGCTTGAAATGCATTATTTGGAGCTCCTGTTGCAGTTCAGTTCAGTGTAATTGGTGTAGAGTTTGTAAGCAACTTGTAGAGAAAGTAACTGTTCTCATGTCAATCATTTTGTCAGTAATGCATGGCCTGTCCGCCTGTTTTCTCTGCTTACCTTCATTTCTGTAGCTAAACTCTGATCACATTTGATATTTAGCTCTCCAAATTTGCGGCTCCTATTGGATGTTTAGTCAGTGCTCTTTCAGATTATCTGTTAACCAACTACGTGGTACATTGGCACTTGGTATTCCAGTTCGAAAGGCAGTTTGTTTTTTTCGTTGCTGATTTCTTCAGGGTGCAGATGCATTTTTTTTTTTTTTTGTAATGACCTGTTAATTTGATTATATCTTTTTTGCACGCTAGATAGAAGTAAAAATTGTGTAGTTTGATGAGCATGGAAGTTAATAATTGACAAGTGGGGGCGTCAGGATTCAGATCTGAGCTAACCGTTGGGTCTCATTGTTGTTATTGACTTATTGCATCGTCTTCAGCTGAATGCCAGCCAAGCCACCAGAGTAGTTGATGTAATGGTGCACCAAACCAGACACTTTAGGATGATGAATACTGCTACGTGCCTTAGTTACTGACGACCAGGAGCATGTGTTGTTGTAAAATGGACGATGAAGAACTGATTGAAAAAAAAAAACTGCAAAAAATCGCAAAAAATCCTTGAGGCTGAGTTGTTTGTCTGGGATGCTATGGTCGGCATCTATGGACTTGTTGTCCGGCGGGTGGCTCTTGGGCCAGCGGTGGTGGACTTCCTTTCCCCTCTTCGTCTTCGCAAGTTGACGGCCGATGTTTGTTCATTGATGAAAATTCGCTCTGGAATAAAGTCTTGGGATGGCTTTTGCGGTGTGACCAAGCTTTAGAGTCCCCTCGGCGCCGATGATCTGTTTCGGATGAGAGCGTCGGCGATATGGAGAATTCTCGAGAAACTGGGGAGTGCGTCTTGTATTTTCCAGTTTTTCCAAATGTTTTCTGTGAAGTGTGGGGATGTCTGTGTTAACTTATTAATATAATTCGCCTTCGTAAAAAAAAGATAGAAGTAAACTTATTAATATAATTCGCCTTGAAAAAAAAATACTTAGAAAATTCGTACTACATGAATCACATAAGAATTTTAACAAGAATTATAAAATCCCAAAAAAGCCCTTTTAACAAGAATTATAAAATCCCAAAAAAGCCCTTTTAAAGTACTCTATAGGAGTATTAACCATAGGATTGCCACTTTAGTTTTGTCTTTTTACGGAACGGCCCCTGGGGACGGGGGAGGCGAGCGAAATCCAACACAGCTCCACTCCCCGGCTCCACCATCCCTCCCTCTCGATCTCGCCCGACACACTACACACCCACCATATACCCCGACCCGATCTCGCCGGCCGGTGGCGGTGGGCGCCTCCTAGCCCCTTCCCGTACTCCGCCGTCTCCTCCAGGCGCGATGGAGGCGGCGTTCGACGCCTACTTCCGCGCCGCGGATCTGGACCGCGACGGCCGGATCAGCGGCCAGGAGGCCGTTGCCTTCTTCAAGGGCTCCGGCCTCCCGCAGCCCGTCCTAGCACAGGTACGCCTTGGCGATCTGGAGCCCTAACCTGCGCTCTCATTCCAGCCCTGGGATGGTTGCTGTAAGCTTGGCTCACATTCGGAGGGCTCCACCTTTCCAGATTCGGCGATCCCGCGTCGTTTCTTTTTGGGCCTTCTGCTCGCTTCTTCTCCTACCGGCTTCTAAGCACAAACTAACCTTAGTTGTCCTTATCCGTTAGATTCCTAGTGCTCGTGCTTGGATCCAGCTTCGTGATTAGGTACTCTAGCTTGTAATAGAGTTGCCCTCTACTTTTTATTTATGACCCTCCCAATTTAAGCTTGATTTGCCAGTATAAGTTTCTCTGTTACTCGAATTAGCTAGTGAACATAACAATGGTTAACATCATATAATGGGGCTTTACATTTCAATGCCGTCAAATTGTATGCTTCTGGCTCCCAATTTTCCTAGGATCGACAAAACCCAGTGGTTTCATAGTCTGTGGAAATCTAGACTAGAAGAGGACCTGCAATTTCCCAATGTTTGGTGTGTTTTAATGATACTTGTGTGAAATGTCTCTATGCCTGTAAGCTGGGACATGCAATTTAACTGCACATTCATGTGTTGCTGTCTATACAGTACCTTTTTTTTTTTAAAGTCATTCAAACACTATTCAACTGCACATTGCAGTTTGCTACTTTGACTTATGCCTTCTTATTTTCTCCCCTCTCATTCAGATTTGGATGCATGCTGATAAAAATCGGACTGGTTTTCTTGTGCGTGAAGATTTCTACAATTCGCTTAAACTTGTCACTGTAGCACAGAGTGGTCGAGAACTGACACCTGATATTGTTAAGTCAGCATTATATGGTCCAGCCGCTGCAAAAATTCCTGCTCCTCGGATTAATATTTCCACTGCTGGTCCTCAGACTGTTGCTGTGGCTAGCCCTGCGAATGATGCTGAAACACTGCCTTCTGGTCAACCGAATCCTGCTATTAAAGGATCACAGGGACTTCCAGCTGCAATGCCAAATTCGCAAGTCCTTCAGCCTGGTAATGTAGTCAGGCCACCACAACCTCCCAGTACAAGCACTACTACTGTTCAGGGAAGACCGCAAAGAGGTGGTCCAGCTGGGCTAAACCAAACTAGTTCAATCACACCAAATCTGGCAACTGATTGGTTTAGTGGTAAGCGAAGTGCAAGTCCACTAGGTGCGACATCGCAAGCTCCTCCCGGAGGTATCTCTCCACAGGCCAGCCTCAGTAGTGTGGGAGTATCAACACAGAGTCCAACTCCTGTAGCAGGCTACAGTCGTACCCAGCCTCCAGTGACACCTGTCAGTGCGAATTCGACAGATAGAAACGTGTTGTCTTCACAACCATCTTCACATGTGACAGATTCAAAGGCATTGGTACCCATGGGGAATGGATTACCATCTAACTCAACTTTTGGTGCTGATCCTTTCTCTGTAGCTCCACAAGCAAAACAAGATCCATCTTTGCTCTCCGTTGTTTCAAATACTTTGCCCAGTTCTACTGCTCCTGGCTCAGCTGCTGGATCTCTTCATCCTCCTACGGCAGTGCTGAGTGGTACCATGCAGGGTATATCATCGTTTCCTTCTCAAACTGGCCAGTTGCCACAAAGTCAACCAGATCCTAGGCAACACCAGTTTAATGCGATACCAAGTTTGCCAGGAACAGTGAGTGCTAATGGTCCTGGTGGACAAATACCTTCAAATCCAAACCAGTCTCAGACATCATGGCCAAAGGTCACTCAAGCAGACGTCAGGAAATATATGATTGTATTTATCAAGGTCGACAGAGATCGAGATGGGAAGATCACTGGTGAAGAGGCAAGGAACCTGTTTTTAAGTTGGAGGTTACCAAGAGGTATACACATGTTTCTTCTACATTTACTCTTGCCCTTTCTAGATATGGTGGTTCAAAACCTATGTGGTTTGCATCTTTCTTTCTGCCTGTGATTCAACTCATACTGTTCCATCAATCTAAAGAAATAACTAATCGATTGTTTTGTTCACTGTATAACCTTAAGAAACATCTATTTAAGTTTTATAAGGAGAATTACTTATTTGAAATGGTCATTCAGAACTTGGCATTTTGGATGATATTTTTATATTCATCCACACTTTTTGTGGAAGCCAAATTCATTTAGAACAAACAGCTATTGCACTACTGCTTGTTGTCAACACATCTCCTGTGTGCATATATATAATTGCTTGCTTATTGTCACCCTGTTAGTCTTTGAATTGCATATTGTTTCTTGTATTGTTAGAACAGTGTTCTTGTTATCTGACATTGTATTCTTGAAAAGCTAGCATCTCATTTGTAGCACCACAATCTTGTGATGCTTCATATTCTTAGTGCAACTTGTGCTGTTGTTAATGGCAAAAATGAGTTGAAGGGTCCATATTTACTATCTCCTTTTTTTTTACTTTGAATATGCTCAAACCCTTTTTGACAGATTTCCTGTTCTTGCTTCTTTCTTTTAAAGTGTCTAAAAAGAATCTGTGTTTCTAATTGTAGATATCTTAAGGAAGGTTTGGGATTTATCCGACCAGGATAAGGATGGGATGCTCTCCTTCAGGGAATTTTGTACTGCCGTGTACTTAATGGAGAGGCACCGAGAGCATCGTCCTCTTCCTGATGTCATACCTGATAACATTTGGGCTGAGGGCACTTCACTACCCTCTACCGGCCAGTTTGCAGAAAACCCTAATGGCCCAGCTGCTGAGGGCACTTCACTACCCTCTACCGGCCAGTTTGCAGAAAACCCTAATGGCCCAGCTGCTCATCCGAGTGCTGGTACTAATCTAAAAGAACTATTCTATCAATTTTTTTTCTTTCAATTTCAGAGGAAGTCTCTCGTCAATGGTATTTTTCTCACTGAAATCTTATTCAAGGATTTGGAAGTAGAGGAATGCAAGGACCATATCATGGGATGCTTCCCTCATCCATGAAACCACCATCTCGAAGACCTCTCTTGATGGATACGGATGATACTGTTCAGGCAGAGCAACAAAAGCCAAAGATCCCTGTACTAGAGAAACATTTAATTGGCCAGCTCAGCAAGGAGGAACAAGATGCATTGGAAGCAAAGTTCAAAGAAGCTTCAGAAGCTGATAAAAAGGTGTGTTCCTCTGTGTTTTTATTACTTGGATTTTTTCAATAACCTTCTTCGGACCAATTTCCACAGTCCCTCTACCACCAGTGCCATTTGTTTCCGTGCTCCTTATGGTTCTTTTTTTTAAAAGATTCACATAGCTGTAATGCTTCATGATAGTGCAGAGAATGGTAGCAACAAGATAACCTTTAATCTGAAACAGAAAATGGCTAAAACGTGAAAACACAGTAAATACAGAATTCCATGGCAACTAATTGATGTTTAGAATATTGTTCACATGTTCTAAATTCAAATTCATGTATCATATGGTAACTGAAACGGTAGTGACTTCGGATCTGTAAATGTATTACATCAGTGAAAAAATTCAAATATTATGTCAATATCTTTATTTGTCTTCAAAAGTACAATATGAATTTGCAAGCTCAAACAATTCTACAAGCTATACTGAAATGTTATCGTGACATATTTTAAATCTTTTATAAAGGTCCAAGAGTTGGAAAAGGAAATCATGGATTCTAGAGAGAAGACTGAGTTTTATCGCACTAAAATGCAAGAGCTTGTAAGTACCTCTAGCAACATTCCTTTTTATATCACAAAATAATAGCTATATGAGCATATATTTGATTCAGATTCTTCTCTTGTTTCATTTTCCATTACCGGCTATTATTTTTTGTTGCTGAGCTTGTATTTCCATTCAATCTCTATTTTCAATGGTGACTTACCATTGCCTACCTGTCAAACCATACTGTTTTCACTTTGCATATTCACACTCTTCATTGTTAAATGAAATACACTAGTAGTATAAAATGAGCTAGTCATGTGTGCTAGTTTAATGTATTCATATCTGACTTATTTTCGTAAATGTTCCCTAGATTCTTTACAAAAGTAGGTGTGAGAACAGGTTTAATGAAGTTTCAGAAAGTATGGCTGCTGATAAACGTGAGGTAATTTTCTTCTGTAATTGAGCCCTTTGATTCCATTTTACACCTTTTTAGGCAATGGTTGTTACGTAGAAGTTGTTTCCAGGCAGCTGAAGTAAAAGATGGATGAAAAACCAAAATCATATGTTCAGTTCTCAGTTTCATCATAACTAACAGTACTGTTGCATTGTGTATATTGTGAGATATCAAGCAAAATGTCGTACGCTTCCTATTACAAAACTTAGGTCTCACAGAATCCAGCTTTAGTAGAAATGCTAATGTTTCTGTGGATTCAAAGATTGCTTTGTTAGAAGACAGAGCCATTTCCTGCATTTATAAGCTCACGCTGTTCTACAGTCACTTTTACCATGATGTGTTTCATAAGATTGGGCACTCATTTGTCTAGTGATGTTTTGCATAATCTCACAATTCCTTTACCTATTCTGTTGGAAGGTTCAATCCCTTGCTGCAAAATATGATGAGCGATGCAAGAAGGTTGGAGATGTGGCATCAAAGCTGTCGATGGATGATGCCACTTTCCTTGAGATTCAGGTATGCTGGTGATTTTGTTCCAGTTCTCTGGAAATCTGTGAACATCACCTTGAGATCTGGACCGTGAATATATGTTATTTCTTTTGTTTACAGGAGAATAAGATGGAAATTTATAATGCTATAGTAAAACTGCAAAAGGGGGATGAAGATGATACAAAGCTTCAGGTTTGTATATTTGTCTGCCCGATATTTTTCCTTGAGTCATGCTGTACGTGTATTGCCTTATCACCTTTTTCCTCTGTTTATAGGAACGGGCTAACAAGATACAATCTGATCTCGAGGAGCTTGTTAAGTCCTTAAATGAGCAGTGCAAGAGATATGGGTTAAGAGCGAAACCAACCACATTAATGGAGCTTCCTTTTGGTACTCTACTATCCTGCTTGTTTATTGACTTATATCCCCTTTGCTTGTTTTGCTCTTTTGTACATTAGTATTATGCCCTAATTTTTTTGCTACATGTCTATGTTCCTCATAAGTTTTGGTAGCTCTTTTCAGTCTTGTTGCATCATTGGACCATGCTAAATTTGCTACGAACCTAATTTGTTTTGGGCTTCCATGTCATCCAAATTTGCTAGTGAGGATCTTGCTTTTCACATTTCTGTGTCTTGGGTTCACACTATTGGATCGTGGTGTGTCATGGAAGGGGAACGGTAACAGTAGTGCACTGACTGCTAGTCATCCCGCTTTAGCGAAGCTGAAGCCTTCGATCACAACACAGGCTATGAATATTGGGAAGTCATCGAATTTGGCGAATGGCCTCCAAAGCCATTCTGTTCGCCATGCCACCAGAGATGATCCCCTGCCCCAGCCCTGACACTGGCACAATCTCCTGCTCTGGCATCTCCAGCAGTACACTAGTCAACACCGAGCCCAGTACCAGCTCCAATGTCAGTAGAGTCTGTGACCCTGCTAACTAAAGATTGTAGACTTTGTAGTATAGTTAGTATTAGTATTCAGTTAGCTAGAGCATGTTGGCAGACCATTGCTTCATACTCCCTCCGTTCTTAAATTGATGTCGCCATTGACTTCTACAATCAACTTTGATCATTCGTCTTATTCAAAAAATTTGCTCGAATATATAAAATTTTAAGTTGTGATTCAAATAACTCTAATGATAAATCAAATTATATCAAAATATATGATTTTTTTCAAAAAAATTGAATAAGACGAATGGTCAAAGTTGAATTTAAAAGTCAACAGAGACATCAATTAAAGAATGAAGGGAGTATGTTTTTTACAGCTGTCTACAGCTAGCTCCAGCAGTCAATTCTGCTGTTTCCAGCTGCTGCTGAGACAGTTGTAGCTAACCGACCTGCTGTATATTATAAATATCATCTCATGTGCAATGAAAGGAGTAAGCTAGTGCTTCAGAAATTCAGTTCTGTTTGCTTCCTTTGCCTTCTCAGTTCTAGCTCTCCTACAGTTTCTACTCCAGCACACAATAATAAGTGGTTACTTTATTATTTTATTTGCAGGGTGGCAACCTGGAATACAAGAAACTGCTGCTGCATGGGATGAAGAATGGGACAGGTTTGGAGATGAAGGTATGCTTGCTTGAATCTTGATTCTTCCACCATCACCGCTATTAGCTGTGTTCTTCTACAAACTTCTAAATATTTTGAACTACGTTGTACCATTTGTATTTCTCCAGGTTTCTCCATAATAAAGGAGCTAACAGTTGAATTGGAGCCTCCCGTTGTACAAAAGAGTCAGCCCCCAGTTGAAAACAGTAAAGTGTCTACAGATGGGGCATCAACGGAGAAAGAAGACAAGAGTGATATATCTGCTGCTGCTGCTGAGCTGCCAGGCAAACCTGAGGTTGCACCATCTGATAGCAAGCCAAAGGCCACAAAAAGTCCTAAAGTTAGTCCTGTCAAGAACAAAGAGGATGGTTATGCTGATGAATCTGATAAAAAGCAATCTGTAGCAAATGACATCTCACCACGTGCCACCAAGAGTATCAGGTATGCTTTCTGTTTTTCATTTTTTTATTGTAGGCAAACATCTGTTGCTAGAAAAACTGAAGCCTGTACTGTTTATAAATATCATACAATCTGTAACATACTAATAGGCTGAATGTAACACTTTATTTTTTTTACGAAGCTTAAACATCACCCTTTTTTCTTTCTGAAGAATTGGCATTCCTCAATTAAAAACTTGTATGTATGTTGTCGTTCCTATGCAAGCTATCTTATTTCATGCTAAATTTTACTGTAGAAACGGAACGAAGGATTATTGGGCTCCATCTTTTGATCATGGCAATGATAATGACTCCCTATGGAACTTTGGTCATAAGGTTGGGACTTTGTTCATGCTTCGTACCACTGTGTCATGTTGTAGAAATGCTGCTTTATTTAGCACTTACCACTGTGATATGTTTCTCAGGATGGTGAGAATGGTGATTCAGATCTCTTCTTTGGGCCACAGGGTCTGCCTCCGATAAGGACCGGAGGCTCTTCTTCATCTGGTAGTTCATTTGTCAAGGAACAGAAACCATTGTTTGATTCTGTTCCTGGTACACCAATGGAGAAGCCATTCTTTGATTCTGTACCTGGTACTCCAATGGAGAAGCCATTCTTTGATTCCATCCCAGGCACACCGGTACAGAAATCCGTCTTCGATTACTCTGTCCCTAGTACACCAGTGCAGAAATCTGTCTTTGATTACTCTGTCCCAAGTACACCTATGCAAAAATCAACCTTTGATTATTCTGTCCCTAGTACACCGATGCAAAATTCGCTCTTTGATTCTGTACCTGGTACACCTGTGCAGAGATCAGTGTTTGATTCTGTTCCAAGTACACCTATGCAGAAACCTTTCTTCGACTCTTTTCCAAGCACTCCAATGCAGAGATCACTATTTGATTCTGGCCCCAGCAGAGTTGAATCTCCTACTGCCAGCAGCATATATGGCAAAGAGCAAAAGGGATTCTTTGATTCTTCAGTTCCGAGTACACCAATGTACAATTCAAGCTTCACACCGAGGTATAGCGAAGCAGGAGATGATTCATTCGACACGATGTCACATTACAGTTCCTTTGGAATGAATGAGAGCAATTCGTTTGGACAACGTGATAGCTTTTCAAGATTTGATTCGTTCCGGAGCAATGCTGATCCTGACAGTAATGACATTTTCGCAAGGTTTGATTCTTTCCGCAGCACTGTAGATCAGGGGGGAGACAGCAGCTTCATGAGGTACGATTCCATGAAGACCAGCAGCGACCGTGACAGAAGCGACACCTTTACGAGGTTTGATTCAATGAAGAGCAGCAACTATGACAGCCGGGGCTACTCATTTGATGATGACGACCCTTTTGGAACTGGACCATTTAAATCGACTAGGACTTCTAGCCCAACGAAACATGGAACTGATACGTGGAGTCCATTTTGACAGGTCACCTTGTAATATAGGGTCATGTGTTTGTCCACCTTACTGCAAATATATACACACACGTACAAGTTCAAGGCAATTTTTTTGCATGGGACTCTGGCCTACACTGAACGGGGCTGCTTGTGTGTTTGTTTTGTGTTTATTTTTGTACCTAGGCTGGGATGTTGTACCGCACATGTTTGGACTTTGGAGGTCTGATGGTTCTGCTTCACGAGGTACATTCTTTATACCTTGTATTGAACAAGATGAGAGTCAACCTGTTGGGCTGAAAAACTGGACGACGAGTTTTCTTTCACCTTTAGAGATCATAATATTCATATACATTCTTTTCTGTGCTATGTACAGACACCATTTTTTTTTGTTACACAGGACCTTGTTGTATTATCTTGTAAATTTAGAGGATACGGTGACAGTTTTTCTTTGTAATCCAGCAGTAGGTTAGGGACTTGTGGACTGTTTCAGCATTACCATGGTCTCCTTATTTTTTGGGGTGGTGTCTGCCCTCGTGTATTGAGAGGGTTTTTCGAGAACTGGAAATGTGTATACATTTCTACAGTTTTTAACGTCTCTCGATCCGCTGAGAAAGAGCAGCGAAATGCGCTCGGGAGAGCGTGGAAGCAGCACAAGCTAGAGCTGGTGGGGTATTTGAAAGCACCGAAAATAGCTTGCATTCTTTCACAGCCAGCACGTCATTTCCACAGGAATCAATTTCAATTAGGGATTAATTTCCAACTAGAGTTCAAGAATTTCTAAT
The DNA here is from genome assembly GCA_001602315.1 of Zoysia pacifica. Lineage (NCBI taxonomy): Eukaryota > Viridiplantae > Streptophyta > Magnoliopsida > Poales > Poaceae > Zoysia > Zoysia pacifica. The sequence goes on from BCLH01001253.1 coordinate 68,465, forward strand.
TTACTTATACAACAAATGATCAGAGGTTGGCCTCCCATCAAAATCTCTCCGGAGTCTAGGCTTAAAAGCAACTACTTGCAGCTCCTTGAGCTGAAAGCAGGAAAAAAATAATACACATACACAATTCAATTTCTACCTCTGTGGAAGTAAAACGAAAAAAGGTACAAACAACAGATCAAGATCGTGTGCGGATCTCTATTGTTCATAGAGAATCTCAGTCAAATAAGCTGCGACGAAATATCCACTTGGTTCATTCCACTTTGCATCTCTTGCATGGCACAAATCCCCTTGTTGACTGAGATCCTGTGTTGCTGGGCTTCACTGGTACAAACGCCGAATTAACGCTCGGTTTCAGCTCAAAACATAGAGCTGAATCCGGTGTCTGAATTGCTCCAAGAGACTCCTTGGCGACTTCGCAGTCGATTGGCGTTCTCGTCTGAACGTTGCCCATGGAATCGGCACTTGATTCCGCTGAAGGGCTCTTTCCAGTATCACTCTCACCCGTACCTTCACCATGTAGCACTGCACCTAATTCTCTTGGCTGGCTCACCGGAAAACTATAATAAGGCCACCACACATGAAGAGGGGCCGAAATCCTAGGATCCATTGATTCACCCATATGATATGGGAAATAATGGTATGGAAGAACCCATCCAGTAGGTGCAGCACATGTTGTAGCACTTCCAATGGACGATGCTTCAAATATTTCTTTGCAGGCGGATTGGGTGCATCTTTCACCCTCTCCACGGCCACCGTCAGAGGAACAAACTTTCACTGGGTCTGGGATGGTAACAGTCTTTCCAAACAGCTTTAAACTTGTTTCTCGCAACGAACCCTCTTCAAATAAATCGCCATCACTGTTGTCCTGCTTTATTTCCTGAAAAGAAACATGTCCAAGCCAATGATTTTGCATGATAAGTTTTCCCAGTTAAAAGGATGGTCCAGAGTATGAATGTACCTTAGGCGACTGATCGATCTCTGCTTGCTTACTAGGCAAAATTTCCTCTCCATTCACCATCACGCGGGCATTGTTCCCATCATCCGATGACACAGGGGACGTGCACCCTGTTGACAGATTTGATATTGATGATCCAAAAGCATCTGACTGCACTGCAGATAGCACAGATACTGGAGAACCATTTTCTTGGTCAGAACCAGAAGAGGGTGAAACAGGAGCAAGCTTTAGATTTGCTACAGTGCTGGGATCGGCACACTTGCGAGGGTATGGATGCAGCGGCTTTCTCTTTGGCCTAGGGGGCGGGATCTCAATCACATTGCTAGCCCCAGGCTCACGCACCACCTGCACAGTAAGGTACATTATATCATGTCAAGGGCTCATGCTAACTGCCGGCAAGCTTAATCACATCTTGTGATCGAGTTTTGATCATAACTATCACGGTGGGTAAGCACCTTTGAGAAAAACTTCTGAGCATGGCTCCGAATCTGGACAGCAGTCTTTGTGCCAATGTGTTCTAAACAACAGTTTGGATGAATCAGAAATCTCTTCTTTAAAATTGTTCCAATCCAAGTCCATCTAAGATTGCAGGCCGCACATACCTTGTATCTGGCGCCATGATCGACCATAAAGCTTCAGTGCCTCCAGGAACTTCTCATGCTCTTCTTCTGTCCACTTCTCCCGCTGTTTTGTGATGGTGTAGGGCTTCCGAACCTATTTTACCAGTACGGCTATTGTTATGCATGATGGCAATGCTGTAGGACAGCAGGAACCGACTGGCATTTGCATAGAGATGTGAAAAGCGGGATAAGTAATGGGTACCTTCACAGGGTACCCATCCATCCTTTCCTTGGGTTGCATAGCATCAGCCACCACAGGAGGCTTGACAACATCCAATGGCCGCCGCAGGCAAGACGAATCCGCTCCATCCCTCTCCTGGATGTAATAACAGGCTACTAAGATCAGGTTTTTGTATAAGATGTGTTCCAATTAAAAATACAGGATACAGTTTGAAAATATCTGAGTTACTATTGCGTTGCCTTTTTAGCCAAATCATGTACGTATAGAAATAAAAAAGGCAAATGGGCTCCAAGTTTTAGTACGATTGGAGGTTTGACCACTGTTCTTACCAAACGGCAATAACTCTTCACGCAAACAACGAAGACTGGAAGCAGCTAAAAGAAAACTTTTTTAGCACAGGACTAATCTTTCGATGATCCGCTCGTGGATCAGATGACAACAGCAACTAGCAATAGTTACTGAAGTAGAGTCCTCCTAACAAAGGAAAAAGAGCAGTACTAGTACATCAAAGTATACCAGAACTAGGAGTACTACTACCTAGTAGCATGGTAAACACGAAGAAAGCATTTTCTTTCCGAATTCAGTATTGGGCCACGTTGGCGTGCCTTTATTTTACCTATGGCTATGGTATCCACCCATCTTGTTCTGGAACCCTCTAGGCCTTTATTGATATCCGTGACTTGCGTGCGACCGAAAGAAGAAGCGCCACATTTTTTAACAAGCAAATGCTAAAATAGTATTTCCATTATATTTAAAAATATAAATAATTATTTTTTTACGAAAATACACTCCAAAACAATTGACGAGAAGAAATCTGGACCGGTAATCGGCATCAACAAACAAAAAAAAGCAGCGAAAGGAGATATATTCACCTCCACCTCCACCTGCGCCACAGCCACCTCCATGATGAGCTTGCCCGAGAGCTCAAATCTCCGCCTCCCGTCACCACCTCTCGCCGGTGAGAGAAACCCGGGATCGCCAACAAGCTGCTAAACACCGCTTCCTTCCCGGCGACCGAAGAAAGAACAGCCAGTAAAAGCACTTGAACAGCAGGAAAAAGAAAATCTGAGGCTGCTCGAATCGATGGGGGCGCGGCAAGTTAATAAGGGAGGATGCCGTGCTCGGGCTCGGCGGGAGGAGGAAGCTGAAGGTAGCGGAGGAGAGAGAGGAGGAGGAGGAGGAGGAGGAGGCTTGCAGCAGCAAATGGCGAGAGGAAGGAAGGAGGGAGGCGAGGCGACAGATTTTTGGTGGCAAAGGGAAGGGGAGGGAGGCGGGCCACGTAGGATGTGGAGCCCACCTGTCAGCGCTGGAAATTTCCAGAAGGGCCAGGGATCTAGCGGCTGGGAAAGAGCGGGGAAACGGGCCCACGTGCAGTGAAGGCTCCCAAAAAGATTTTTCTCTAATTTTTTTTTTCTTTTGGATCGGAGGGGTCCCCACCCGTTTCGGTGCATATCTGCTCCCTAGTGGCTCTGGCTGGCTGCTGTGCTTCTACCAAAAATAAAAATAAAAAAAATACTCCGTATGAATATGAAATGAAATTTATATCTCCCAAAAACCTTCCTTTATTATCCTGTGGTGACAAAATCGAAAACTTTGTCATTTTCACATGCTGAATATCTAGCACCGTTCAAAACAGGGGAGGCTGGGAATAAATGTCACCACCACCGGTCAGTGTAGATACTAGATGGAGTAGTATTATCAATATATATATATATATATATAATTTATTCAAATTAATTTTCTTATCTGTATGTACAGGACCTGCTTGAGAAAGAGTAGGAGAAAAATATCAGGAAGCCGTGGCCACCACAAATGTCTCTTTTTCCTGCTCTTTTTCTTGGCCACGTCACGTCGCCTCGACACGTGTCGGTCCTCTTGCCCAACCAACCAACCAACCACCCCAACCCTTCTTGGGGCGTCGAGAAAGATCTCATGGTTGGCGGTGGGCCCCACCCGCGTTAAAATTCAACTCAGCTGCCAAAGCGTTCCTGGCCACAAGTTTCCACGGGGCTCTTCGGTCCTTTCACACAAAACCATGCTTTGTTTAATTTAAGCATAGCGTGATATGTCAGCTATGCTAATCTCCCCGTCTTCTACTCACTCCTATATTAGCAGCAGTAGTGGTTTTGTAAGTAAAATAAATATTATTATTTTTATTTTTTGTGAAACAAAGGCATGCTTTTAGCTAGTATAGACCTGTTGGTATTATGTTGTTGGAAAAAGGATGGACGATCCATTCTGAAAGGAAAGGAAATTAGTAGCAGTGGACAGGAACTTGACAGGTGGCGAAATGCAGGGCACAAGACAATCCTAACCCAAGCCAGGCCAATCTAGAGAGAGAGATGGATAATAAAATATTACTAGCTGAAAGAAATGGTCCCGTGACGTGGGGCATGCAAAGTTGTGGACAGGGCGGAGATATACTCAAGAATATCCATCCCAATACTAATTAGTCTGTTCCTTTTTTAATTGACCGTCGCGGTTAATTTTCACATTAATTTTGACTATTTATTTATTAAAAAAATTAATTCAAAATATGTACCATTTTAAGTTATAATTTAAATAACTCTAATAATAAATAAAAATATAATAAAATATATGATATTTATTAAATTTTTTTAATAAAATAAATAATCAAAGTTAAAGTGAGAAATCAACAACGACAATAATTAAAAAATAGAGAGATTAATAGCAACAGATTTATTGAGCTGAGTTGAGGTGGTGGTGGGGCCTCCAATCCTCAAGGTCAAACTATCTACTGGCCATAATTAGTTTTAAATTATTTCTTTTCACATGCAAGTGTAGTCGTACAAACTTGGGAGAAGACCATTTCGGGTAAGCAAGCAAAAGGGGTAGGTAAAAGAAGTCCATGCAAAGGGAAAGTTTCTACCAAGGGAGGTCTAAAATTGGTGACGCAACTCTTTGTGCTAACTGCCTTCTGATTGACTGGATAAATTAATAATATCTTGGGCAGGTTGGCAAGACAAGAGAGATCACCAGCTCTGATGAGCACAGCGGGCAGACCGGTCGGTCTCATCAACGCCCACGTGTCCCCACCTAAGGATACTTCATCTCCTTGCCTTCCTTTGACGCCATGGCTTCGTAGGACCTTGTTCCTTCAAGTTCAAGATACAAATACTACACAGCAGTACCCTTGAGAAATTCCCACCCAGTGAGTCAAAGTCACAAATTACACAACATATGGTTTGGTTAAAAAAGTACTCTATGTCCTTAAAAAGATTATTTTTTAACTTTTAAACTTAAATTTTAATCATTCATCTTATTTAAAAAATTTATAAAAATATAATTTATTTTATTATAAATTATTTTATCATTAAAAATACTATAACACGACTTATTTATTTTTATATTTGCAAAAAAAATTAAATAAAATGAGTGATCAAATATAATTTTTAAAAGTGAAAAAATAATAGTTTTATAAGACGGAGGTAGCAGACCAGTAGTTGCAGTGCCATACCAGCGTGTTCATTAGTCATTACACACAAGAAGCCAACGGAGCCTCAACCACGAAAGAGATACGATCTGATAACTGGCACCTATTTACTCCCTCCGTCTCCCTACATGTGACGCCGGAGGTTGAAACGCGAAAAATAGTTAAGATGTCAAATGACTCGCACACTTTTATTTATTGCTCAAAGTGAGTGAAAAATACATTGATTAGCTGTTCTTTGTGACTGTATCGAACAAATAAAATATTCGATGCGTAGCACCTCAGTCATCAAAATTACAGTGGTAAAAGAATATTTCTTGTCAGAACAGTGGAACAAAAATTTGGCAGACGGCAAATTTGCGCCACAAAATACAAATTTAAATCAACAGCACAATCAATATTGTGTCCCTATATAAACAGACCTCTCTAGCAACCACGACTGCATTTTTCATAGTTTGCACATCCTCTATCTCTCTGCTCAGCCATGATACTGAATCTCAACTCGTTGCCAGTTGAAGAGAGTGACGAGAAAGCGAGACATCAACAATTTGATGAAGCCCAACCTAAAGCTTCTGTTGATGGTGGTGGCCAGGACGAGAGATCACACAATCTGCAGCGTCTCGAAGTCCAAGTTGAGGTTCCTTTTGATCTAAACATTGAACAGCTAAATGAACAAGATGCATTGGATTCAGATAAGAGTAGTTCTACTTGCAATTACTCTTCTATGAAGTTTTAGTTGTCAAACAAGTATCATGTACCATTAGATTAGTAAGATGCACTTAAGCAGAGTTTTTAGGCTGTCGGGCTCCTCATCTCATGGTGAGCTCCAAATGCCGCGACGCTCTTTGCCTGCCTGCAGACTCCGTCGTGCTCGTCGAAGGCCACAGTCTGCCGGTGGCCTTCGAATGGCGCTGTGCTCCTCGTCTGCCGATAGCCCTCAAATGGCACCGCGCTCCGAGTCTGCCGGTGGCCTTCGAACACTGCCGCGCTCTTTGTCTGCGAGCAGCATCCAACAATTCCCTTGCTCGAAACTATAGCTACGCTTGAAGGCTGTGACTGGAGATGGGGCTAAGGATGGGCGAAGACGAAGCTGCCCAGCTGAGTATGGACGGCGATAGTCAATGGGAGATGAGGATGCGAATGGGAGGCGAACCAGCCGAGGATGGAGACTTCGAAAGTGGATAAGAATAAATAAGAAAGAGATAAAGCTACGGTCCTACAGAGGTTAGAAGCTACAACAACACTAGATGAGACTTTTTTTTTCCACGCTATAACTTGGGGAAATAGAAGCCACATGATTGCATTCAGTCCCCTATCACCGATTTATAAAACGTAGAAATTCCTTGTCCTAACAATAAAAAAACTAGTAGTACTCTATAAACTTCTGGCACTCTTCTGCATGCCCCAAGTTCATAATATTGCAACCTAATAAAAAATACGACTTCCATCCTTTTTTATTTGTAATCCTAAGTATGAACACAAAAGTTAAAAAGAGAGATAAAAATAGAAATATATCGAAAGAAAAAAATGTGTATTGAGATATAAAAATAACAAATAAATTAGGAAAAATTAAGAAGACTAAGATAACAAGTAATATGAAACAGAGAGCAAGAAATTAATGAAGTCTTCAATAGAGCATGCCTCGCAACTTCACCAGCTACATTAATCGGCACCACAGAAATATGTTTGAAATTTTAAAATTTAATCCAGAACGCGGGGCCTGTTCTTTCCAACTGGCTTTACAGATACCTAAAAATGTTTCAAGTTGCTAACTAGCCTAGGATATTTAAGCCCAGGTCCCGGATTCTCAGAATCTATTAACAGTACCAGAGCATGATGTACAAAACAGAATCCAGGGGAGCATATTGTAGATAAGCAGGTCAACAAAAGCATAAACTCCATCGCCGCCATGCAATTTTTGCTTACTCCTTGTTCCGGGTCGCTCGGTCCTTCTTGTGCCCACCAAGAATACGGGAGATCTGCAAACCTCTGCTGAACGCCTGGTTAAAGAGCATCCTAGTCTGGAATTCAGACACGAATGGGAACCAAGCAAGGAAGGCAATGGGAGTGAACAACAGAAGTCCCATCAGGATCTCATAGCCACGGGCAAGAGCCTTGATGGATCCCCAGAGCCCAATCTTTTGTATAGCAGGCCTGATTGCTTGGGCAATCTACCAAAGAAGGCAAGTATAGAGGATAAATAAGTCAGGCTGCGATTTTAAAAAACAAATAAGAATATAATTTTTTTTAAAAAAAAGATTGACACTAACCAGGAGCAACCCCCATCCTGTTGGCATGAAAGCAAGGATGCAAACAAAGATGTCGAGAACTGTCATGCCAGGGATTGCTATCAAGATTACAACAATGGAGATAAAGGTTATGAATATGAGACCCTTAATCAACCGGAAGACAAGCTGGAACTCTGCACTGAACCTCCTCCTGCCAACTGATACAGTCTGGAAAAGAAAGAGGAGAGCATGAGAACTGAGAACAGCTACAGTGAGAGATCAAGCAGCCATCTGCGTTCCAAGACCCAACTGTACCATTAAATGAATGTCTTAATTTTACAAGTCAATGAAGATTGATTATTACCTTCATAACAAGTAAAATAACAAAAATCACAACCCATGAGAAGCAATAAACCTGGAGGGTAGTTAGTTAGAAAAACAGCATTATATCAGCATAAACAGATGCAACGATCTTATGATAAATAATAGGATAAGTCGCTCACCAGAACACTGCGGGTGTCTTTGGTTATATTCTTGGTTATGTTCAGATGATACACAAGCCCATACTGGTAGATAAAGAAACGCACTGCAAGCAGTATTTCAACAATAGTACCACGCTTCCCAGAGTGCCGGAGAGGTTCCTGCTCCTTGTCCCACCATGACTCCCAGCTTTTCTCGGGGGCCACACCAATACCTCCACGATTGCTGATCCACTTGTTCCAATCAGTCCAGTCATCCACAATCTTCTGCCACTCAAATCCAGAAGGATTGAATAGGAATGGCGCAAAAAGCCAAGTGCCCACCATGAACCACATGGAAATGGTAATGAAGATGTATGGTAGGGCTCCTCTATATGATTGCCCAAATATTTCATACACAACTAACAAAATCATCAGCTCAATTCCCTTGACAAAGTGGCTGCGAGAATAGAGTCGGTAGTTGTCAGCAAATTTGGCATGGAACACAACAAATCCACGTCCAGTAGCTCTATATTCAGCTCCTCCATGGAGTAATGTCCTTCCATAGTAGTGAGTTTTGGTCCCAAGTGAAAATGTGAAGAAAACAGATGCCAACTGAAGTTGCATTAATACAAAGTCACTCAATGCTGTTCTGAATCCTCTCTCTAGGCCAATTTCCATCATCATGGGCAACGCCATTAAAAATCCAAGTTGTACGAAAGACTCTGATGCAAGAGCAACCTGGAGAGATGAATTATGCACAAACCTCCTTCCAGTGGCCAGTGCTTCATCAAGTCCACTAAGGACAAGATATAATCGCCCATAGAGGAAAACATATACAATCCAAACTGTGATCTAAACCCAAACAGAAACAGCACAGATGTTAGAATTTAACCATTGATTCAAAAAAGACAAGCTTAGGTTCAGCAAATACCATTGTACTGAAGTAGAAACCGATGGTTGTATAGTAGCAAGATAACATTCTGAAGAAGTCAAAACGGTGTCCCAGCCGGTAGATGTCACGGCTAAGCGTCTGTTCCCCATTGCCATTTGCTATCTTTGCCTCAAATAGAGATATCTGATTAAGACCTACATCTCTTCCCTTGCCAACTTGCATGTACTCATGATGAGTAACATTTCCTTCACGCAAAGTGGAATTGAATCCTGCATCAGAAGATGCAATATCAGTACTAGAAATGTTCCAGATTTTTTTTAAAAAAAAATTAGCAACAGAAAAAGGTACTCTACCTGCAAATATATCCTCACTAAGATTGATTATTTTGGATGCTTTGCTCACACCACCTCTGCTAAGGTGGAAAAGACGATCAAAGATATCGGGATGGCCGTAGTGAAATCGAACCCTAGACAAATGTTGACAAAAAGTTCATCAAGTCCCACGAACTTCAAAAGCTCTTGAAAGCAACAGAAAGGACAGCACAAGAAACAGAACGAATACATAACACAATGCCATATCATGAATGTTTCTTTTATTTGAGGGAATATAGAAGGAAAGCCCTTGCTGTGGCAATTATATATTACTCTCCATCCCATTTTATAACGCGCATATATACTCCAAAATTCAAACTTCAAAATATTTGACTAACAATTGGGGTACAGATATGTGATCTTAGTTATACAAAAGTGTTAAAGTGGTACTGTTTGATTTGTATGTCAATGCGCATTCATATGATTATGATTTTGTATTTAGTATCAAACAGGAGAGATTTATGGTCAAAATATAATTTAGAAAACTGCACCTTATAAAATGGGACAGACACCATATTCAAAAAACAAAGATAACCCAATCAAAGGGATTCAAACTGTACATCTGGAAGGAAACTAGACAAAGAAAAGGGAGGAAATAACCCCCTACTGCACTATGACCTACCCAGCCACGAGAAGATACGGATGTTATTTGACACGATAATCCTTCCATCCTGAATTACTGACTTTGGAGCTAACCAACATTTACCCAAAAAAAAACATAGCAAGTAAAGTACTATACGATGGATGTACACTACTCCCTCCATCCCAATTTATAAGTCATTTTGGAACTGGGGACGGAAATTAAGGAGAGTGGAAAAGGTTGGATGTACTGAAAACGAGGAGGAACGAGAGAGATGGAGGAGCATTGGGAAGAGAGAAAGTGTATTGGTAAGTGAGAACGACTTATAATTTGGGAAAATTGGAGGGTTCCAGAACTACTTATAATTTGGGACGGAGTACAATTTTGCACAAGAATACCTCAGTGGATTGGCAAGCACACGCTGTCCTATGGTCACAAAACTTGTCTCTTGGTTTGACATGAACCATGCTAGGGATGAAACACTGCACGGGTTAAAGAAAAGTTAGTCCAATAGGAAAAATGGATCTCAGCTCATGGTACTCCAAAGTAGCAACATAGGTACAGATATTATCATACTAAAGGAGAGTTGAACATTGCACATTACCTGCCCGTAAATATGTGCTCTCTTACTCCAAGTATTGATGGATATCTCACACCATCATGTTTCTTTGTGAACTCTTGCAGCAGATTTCTCATTTTCAAAGCTTCCTCCATATAGTGTTCCTGCCATGGCATCTACCCATAAGCAAAGGCACAAAGATACTACAGTAACTCCTAAAACAATAGTTACACAAAACCTGATTCATATCTATGGTTTGGAGACATTCGCCTCGAGTGAAAATTATAGCGTGGTTCTGATTTTCTGGCTTTCCTTCCCCTAGAATGGCATTACCTGGAAGTTTTATCTTGTAGATGACCTATACAGGAAAGGTAGATGACAAATAAGTGCAATACATTCTGAATCACATGAGGCAGTAACTAAATGTTGAAATATTCTAGATTTAATTTAGCAGTCCTAAAATCCACACAAAATATTAACTCTCATTTAAATTCAGATATTCAAAGTGTATCGAGCACTTCAGCTGTGGAAACAAATATGCAAAAATGAATAATTTTCATGGTGCTAAAGGCATTAGTGACTAGGAAATAGGATTTATGATAACACAGGCAGGGATATTATCATGGCACGTTTATTTAATCTTTATCAAAAAATTTGTTCCATCAAAATCCAGTGCATCAGAATGTAGTTCAAGCAAGAGTAAGAAGAATTGGTGAAAGCATAAACCAAGATAAAAGCAAAGAAAATATGTCACATGCAAAATACTAAATGACAGGGCATTAGACATTACCTGATCAAGACTCTGACCAGGCTCATTAGGCTTTGTAACAGAAGCCTTCACTAACGCCGAGTAGTAAACCTTTTCAACCTTCTTGTTCTTATCCTGGCTAGGTGCTTCAACTTCATCGATATAGGCAACCCGCAGTGATGGGTATCTGTGGAAATGCATTTTTTGTTATTTCAGTAGTATTGTATAGCATACAGCAGGCATACTAAAACAATTACAATGTTAAGACAGAATACACACAATGTTACTTATAAGTTTGAGCATATAATTTGAAATTGGACAGATAAAAATGGAATGTTAATATAGTACTTACGTTGTCATCAATTTCAAGATATCATGTGCACAAGTATCGCCTGAGCGTTTTTGTATTCCATATTGTTGACATGAAACAACATAAGTAAATTTCAAGTCTGCTATAGCTTTACATTCAGTCATTAATTTTGAATCCTCAGACATCAGTTCAGTTGCTCTGTAGCCTTTCATAAGATCTAAAAAAAAAAAAGATAGAGAAGTCATGTATCAGTCAAGATGTCCACATCTGTCAGAAGATACTCGCTATTAGAAATACCATCATCTTTGGCTGTATCAAGAAAGGCCTGCAGCTCCAAGGCCTTTCGATAGTACATCATTCCTCTAACTGTATAAAAAAACAACGATCATAGAACATATACTTTAAGTAGTTTCGAATTGAAAATAAAAGAACTATACAAGAGGTATGGCATACCAGTTCGTGTCAGTGTTTGTCCCCTGTATGATGCCCAAAGACGAAGCTCCTCTTCCAATCCTTCATCCTCACGGAGCTCTTCCTCATTCTTGCGTCCCACCCTTTCGAGGAAATTTTTCCATTCATCTGACAAAGAAGATAATAATGAAATGTCAAATTCAAGGGACGCCAAAGGATGAAATAAAAATATCAACATCTATCACAAGTAAAATATTATACGAGGGAGAACATAACCTGGGTAAATTTTCTGCAAATAGAAAAGGATGGAAACTCCATCCTCATTTGGCTCTTCTAGATTGTGTAATGAGAATAGAACATCCTCCTTGTAATAAGGAGTCAAGACACTGCAGTATAAAAATAGTTGCAGCACAAAGAAAACAGTCAAAACTCTGCCAGTGAGTAAAATCATTTCTGATAGTAACTTTTCTTTTTCATTTTCTAACAGGGCTTAAATGAAGAATGCCAACAGCATCAACATTTCAAGCATCCGACCATCACATTAATGAAGCCAGCACAATAGTCAATATGTGATATTACTAACAGAGACAGACAACATGCATGAGACTTACGAGAAGGGCAACATATTCCGCACTTTAGGAGCATTTGGCATCTCCATAAAGAGAGAATTTGCAAAAAATGATATTCGTCTTCTAGCATCAAGGTTCGTTGGGACATCCATAGCAGACTCCTTCACAGTCAGAAGAAGATGAAGCCTCTTTATCTGAAACATACACAGTACATATCATTAATAACAAAAAGGATATAATTATCCAGAAACTCTGCTATATATAAAGGGGATTGAAAACCAAACCTTCTCAGTCCAGGCATTTGATTCCTCCACAGGGAACTTAATAGCTTTAGTAAACAACTGATCCTGTTGATCAAGCGGTGTAATTCCTCCTTCATTTCTTCTATAACCACCACCTTGTATGGAATCCAACACTCTGGCCAGGAAAAAAATTGTCATAACTACCGCAACACACCATCACTAAACATAAGCACGTAGAACGGGAAATAAAACTCTAGCATTAGATTTTAAAGTGTGTACTTCCTTATTATTTCAGTTAAATATTGTAATCCCCTTGTTTCTTTCTGTACAGAGTACAATGGAAGCTATTACAGAGACTTATCAAATCCTAATATGCAGAATAAAATAAAGGGAACAAATGATGCAAATAAGCAGCAAGAAAGCATTGAATAGCATAGAATTTGAACGTTTGGTTAGAACTTAGAAGAGAATAAGTTGAACAACTAACTCGCCAAGCTGCTCTTCCTCCATTATATCCCTTGTGACCACCTCAAGCATATCTTGAAACAAAATGACAACTTGACCCAAATCTTCTTCCTTATTCTTTTGCTGTAATCAGAGAGACAGAGTGAGAGATGGAGGTAAATAGCAATAATCTTGAATGAAAATTAAATAATGATGGCAAGCTTATACCAGTATCTCAAGCAAGTCAACAAACTTCTTGCTCAGAGCAGGAAGGCTCCTCATTTTAAGATCCCTTATAAGAGTTCCTTCTTTTATGTGCTTATCAACAACTTCAAAAATCTCTTTTATAACACTGAAATAAGCATAACGAATGAATTTTAGCCAGGCAGATATTGTAGACAAGGAAAATAACAATACATAAAATTACACCAACTTTGGATCTGATTCCCCCCACAAACACATAAGGTAGCCCCTCAGTTCAGATAAATACAATCAATTTTAGGTTCAGCCATTTTGTGTCAAATCATTATGCATGTCAGTTAAGAATGAACTCGAGACTGAAATCTAGTAACTTAATTTTTTCATGGCTTTCACCTTAGCTTTGACATTCTTGCAACAGTTTTATCATATCTTCCCCTTTTCACAACAATTGAGTTCCTATCCTTAACAAACATGATTTTTATACTGTAAGAGAACACTTACTTTTTCTCACGCTGTCCAAACACTAAAGTATTGATGATATTTTTGAATGAAGCATAGCATTCTCTGATAGCAAAGGAAAAATAAGGGTCTGATCCCATCCTCTTCGTCAAATCACGGTCCTTTCCACCACTGTCTGCTGCCATATCCAGCGCTATTGGAATCTACAGTTCAGTAAATAACAATAACCCCTTGAGTCTAGAAACAAAGCAGAGATTTGGAAGTGATCAAGAGCAGGCACCTTGCTAGCAAGTAGGAAAGGTGGCCATTGGAATATATTCAATTCACGGTCTTTGCAGTATGGAACAAGTAGCAAGTCCATCTCCCTGTTATCTATGAGATCTTCCTCACGGAAGCTAGTGATAATTAAGTTCCACATTTGAGCAAACCTTGCAGACCTTTTCTCATCCTCCTGCTCATCCCCAGAGGCCTAAAAAGTAGTGTCAGAAAACTGATTAATATTTTTCACTGTCAATCTGTAGATAATCTAACTCATAAGTCCAGTCTTCATGCTACAGATATATACCTTGGGTTTCCTGGAAAAAGCGGCTCGTAGACCTTTACCCTTGCTTGTATCAGAAGGGATCAAGCGTTCATTGAAGGCCCCAGGCAGGGATTCAAAGCGAGATCTCAACATTCCCAATGTCCTTATCTGATATGGGGACCATGGAAGGAGTCTACCGTAAGTTCCTCAAGATGAACAAGGTTCCATAACACAATGAGGTACTGTAGTTGGAAATGGTATCATGGAGAGAAGGCAAAGTTTAAGAAAGCCGGGGGGGGGGGGGGAGAGGATAGACCCATTAGAGAACTGAGTTTTCTGATTGTTACATCTAATGAAGATTACCAGGCCAAGAAACTCTTTCAAAAGACCAAACAAAAGGTAGCCAAATCCATTGAGCAATGAAGATACTGGAATATTTTACTGACCTCACCAAGACGACGATAAGCCCCATAGATACCACCAATCAATGTAGAGAATAGTGCATACCAAATTTGCGTGTCCATGAAATATACCTGGATATTTCAGCTAAAAAATTAGTATAATGATTAAACAATTGTTTGAAAGGGAAGGTGAAGGTCAAACCAAACCAGGATTATTGGAGCCCAAAGTGCAATGACAACACCAATGTTGTTAGTTCCTGCAAGTTAAACACAAATAAGAATGACAAAATAAATCCAAATTGGATTATAGAAAAAAAAAAATAGGATAGATACCATGAGGGAAAAACTCATGCCATTGGAATGTCCTTATTGGTGCCCTCATTATATCTTTGGTTGGCTGTACCAGAGGTTTAATCTGCAACAAAACAACATGAAAATTTGAAAAACCAGCTGCAGTGGACAGTTTAATACCTGGAAAGCTTGATCTTCACTGAATCCTAAACAATAAATACCAGATCTCCAACAAATGGACATACATGTAAAGGTGTCTATGTTCACTAAGCTGTTAGCATCTCATATACTCAAGACCCATGAAAGGCTTTCGTTCTACATACCAAAGTTCAGGCAAAACAATGTGATGTGGGAAGGTGCAACAAACATGACCTGATATTTTGTTCCACATCATATTTTAACGGTAAAAAATCACGATGAATACACTTATGAAGAAAACATTCAACACCGAACTGTGATTTTTTTTTCTATTTAACAAATAATAGCACAAACTTCTTGTTCAAAGATATTGAAATCAAATGTCTACCGATAGAGGTACAAGGAAAAAGATATAAAAAAATGAGTGTGTACCTCAACATAGAAGCTTACTATCAATTTCAAAGCTAAAAGAAGAATCCAGAACATGGTATACCTAGCAGGACAAGAGTCAGTATTGGGAATAGCTATAAAAGGTGAGGGTGAGGTAGCAACTTAACACACTTGAATAGGGAGAAAGCGCCTTCATGCATTCCTCTACCAACAAACAACCGAGGCTGCAGATAAACATAGGATCTCATTAGAAAGATATCAACAATGACAACCATCTATTAATGGCAGAAACTAAGAGGCCGAAAGCAACCTGAGACCACCACATCATGAACGTTATGACCTTGATATTTGAACTCTCTAGGATCCTTCTCAGAAAAGGGAAAAGAAACAGCATGGAAGCAAGGATGTTTGGAGCCAAATATATCACAACTGCCAAAATGTATAATGATGGCTGGTTCTGTCCGTCACCAAGCCAACTTTTTATAGTTCTTGCAAGGCCAGTAGGATTATCCCACGTATATGCATAAGTTACAGGTAAGATCACTACCCAAGCAGCAGCTGATACTAGCTTCAAGACATATCGCAGCTTCACTGCAAATGACATACTTCTTCTTGCTTTCCAGCCAAATACAATGTCCAGAATTGCTGTAACAAATAAAACAGATTGGTTGACTTTTATGAAATCATACCCCGACATGAGAGAAAACATACGCTTCTCTTTGAAAAGTAATGCAGTTAGATCTCAACAAAGAATGTAATGCAAGAAGTTTCCCATTGTCAAGAAACTGAGTTAACACTGCCTGCTTAACTAACATATGCATCAAATAAGATTTGAAAGTTGTATGGATACAAACCTATTGAGATTGCCAATATTTGGTTCTTTACAAAAGAAAAAGATAGGGAATAGAAATATGGAGTGCCATTCAGGGAATCTCACTAACCAGAAAAAAGCTTGAGAAGGTACATGCTGTAATAATATGGTTTCCCTTTAATATTTGATTCTCTAAATAAAGCAAAAGACATGCAGTGGTAATATGAAGTATAAAGCGGAGCCTCATGCACATGGCTCCTGCTTGTGTAGGGTCCGACCACATTGGGTCTTTTGTATGCAGTCTTTCCCTGCATTTCTGCAATAGGCTGTTTCCAAGACTCGAACCCATGAACTCACAGTCACAAGGCAACGGCTTTATCGCTGCACTAGGGCTCCCCTTCAGTGGAAATATGAAGTACGACAGGGGACAAGCCCGAGAATGCACATGCTGCGATAATATGGTTCCCTTTTTCCAGCAGCTGTGAAATTATGAAGCTATCAATCTCACTTATTTCAAAATTCTAGACACATCCCCAGATCTGAGAGTAGTGCCCACTGCCCAGTGGGAGAACATCACCCCACTCATTATTTCTATTCAAAATTTGTGGTCTGTTGTAGTTACGGAAAGTGCACATAGTTTTGCATAGTAACAATCAATGAGCACCCTACCGAACAAGCTAAGATGTACAGTGGCAGACGCGCATATGGAGGTAAGGATAACGGGAACATGATCAAATACCTTGACACAACTTCAAAATTGCAGCAGTTATAAATATGCTTAAAACCTGCTTAAATACTCCAGCATCAAATATGTCACTTGGTGTATCACCATTCCAAGCAATAATAATCATGGCCTGTATTAAACAAAAAAAATTGTTAGCAGCATGTGAAACTAAAGTGATGATGTTTAGCACAGAGTAAAAATACACAGGAAAGAGCAATGAACCTGTAAAGACAATATCAAGAAGATCCACATTCGGTCGAAACTACGAAAGATGTGCCAAAATGAGCGTATCTCCACAAAATTAATCTTTCCCATCCAATGAACACTGCCTGTAGATCTTTTCTCCTGGACCATAACAAGAAACTTTTAATAGAAATAGCAATTGAAAGCCGAAAGGATTCTATGTTTTATATTTTTCTAGAGACCAATCAACAGAATTCTTTCATCAAAAACTAAATAATTTGAAGACATGGTAAATGGTGCACAAAACAAGTAGGTCAAATCTAGCTGCCACATATTATATAAGAAACAAAAAACCAAAACAGATGATCTAACAAAACAACAGAAACATGCCATATTAAACATCAATAGGTAATTCTACTGCAAAATTCATGCATGTGCACTTAGGTAAATGCAACACCAAATAGCCATAGATAATATTAATAAAAAGAAGTGTGAGGAGAACAGTAACATACACCATCAAGGCGATTCAGATAAGCATTTTTAGGAGTTCTGAAAAAATCCGCATCAGCTCTCATAGGCCATCCTAACCGGAAACAATCAACCGACCTGGCATTCAATACAAGATTAATTAGCTTCCTCTAAAGACTTGAGCACAATATTCTGTACAGCAGTTCAATTCAAAAACTGCTCACCAAAAATACTCATTGAGATCATCATAGTTTCTCCAGTGCGAATGCTTTGATATTACTGTCTTACTCCTTTCAGCTTCCTATTAATTTGCTTTAAAAAGTAATTAAAGAAACAGAAGAACAGCATTTCAAACCAAAATATGCAATTTTCATACCTTCTCAATGACTTTATATATCGGCGTTACAACTTTCATCAAGAAGGCTTCTTCATCCCCACCATATGCCGGTTTAACATTCTCACCAGTCATTGGACTCACATTTCCAGCCAACATGCCATAGAGCTCAAATGCCATCTATAAAGATGCAAGGCAGCATACTAATCAATAATGCCTCACTATAAACAAAGCATCATAACCATATCAAAGAAATATTGTGCCAATTACTACACTATGATTTCTGATATTGAATTGAAGATAAAACAAAACAAAAGTTGGGCTTACATGATGGTATATGTAACAGAGACACTCTGGCATGAATCTCAAGTTAGCTGCCTCACCCCAAATCAGTAGGTAGAGACCCATGTAAAGAAGCTTACGCTGCTGCACTTCTTGTTGGATAGTTGGCAACCTTGAGATCAATTGAACAGAACTTTTTAGAGAAGCAGTAACTTACTGAGAGAGATTATTTTCTTTCAAGTGAAAGGAATACGACTGAAATGTCACGGTTGCCAATAAGTAAGTTAAAAGAACCCAAAAGCCAAGGTATAATTAACTGCTTTAAGCTGTGTGATTGAACCTACCACAAACTGCTCTTGCGGCCAAGGTACTTGCACCACTTCTTATAATTCTTAAATAGCCTCTTCATCACAAAATCCAGAGCTCGGTCATCTAGCTGAAAAATAAAATCCCACAAGACCACTTGAATACGGAATCAAGCTACCGATATGGGAGTTCCTCACAAAATTCTGAGACGAAAAGGAAATAAACACCTTTGGTTGCTGGTCAGCCTTGGGTACTTCCCTTATGTGCACATTTGCGAGTAACAGTATCAGGTGTTCTCTTTGGTTGGATACATTGTCTTTCTGCAAATAAAGCCTTGCAGTTAAACGTCGCACATCTTTGTGTCAACGAAAACTTTAAAACAGAGAGAATACATGAGAAAATGAGTAAGTATTGCTCCAAGAAAGAAGTTACCTGAAACCCGAACATAGCCTGTAGCCAATCAAGAAGGTCTTTACCGGTGCTATTCTCATCAGGATTCTTCGCATGGTCCTTGGGCCATGGAAGGCCTCTAGTGTTCCGCAGAACATAGACAGCAGCTTGAATCTACATATCAATTTTGTGAAGTATTAAGTTTAATAACTTCTGGAAGCATGGGGACATTTTTTTTCTCATTTTTAACGAGATGGGAGACAGATTGAACCTCTGCAAATTGCATGACAGCTTGCTTAGTACTGTCAGGATCGAGCGGCAGAATATTGTAAGGAACATAGAGCTTTTGCTTTTCCTCAACTTTGTTATGGGTATCCAAAATCTGCGTAAGAAGGTTGAGAATTTATGTAATGAGTAAGAAGAAGATGTGATTGATATATAACAGTAGAAAATGGAATGAGTTATGATACCGCTTGGTCAACTTCGACAGATTGTGAAACATTGACAGCTTTCAAGACCTCGAACAAGACAGCAGCAGTCTGATATGCTTTGGTGAGCAGGGCACTAAAGGGACAGATCGGAGGCAACAAGTCGTCAGCAACAAGTCATCAGAAACTCAAAGTGGTACTCCCACGATAGTAAGAAGTGCTAGTGTACTAGAGAAGAGAAGGAACATCAAACATGTCTGTCTCACCGGTCAGCCTTGTCAGCAGCATTCTGAAGTGCTTGGATGTACTTCTTATAGTACTCACGGTAGAAACGCTGCATTTCTCTTGCATCGCTCTGGTGAACCCTTCCTTTCAATGTGGGATCGTTCTCTCTCTCGAGCCGCTGCAGGAGCGCGGTTTTGAACTGACGAACACCACGGCCACTGGAAGTGGGGTCGAGGCGGTGCGCCTTCTCGAATGCGTAGAAGCGGCCTGGCAGTGGTAGTAGCGGATTGATGAGAAGAGACGGGTGGGATTAGTACCATGCGCATGCATTTACTGATGAAGAAGAAGAAGAAGAAGAAGAAGAAGAAGAAGAAGAAGAAGACGACGACGACGACTCAACTTACATAGGTATGCGACTCTTGGGTTTGTTGCCTCGACCTCGTTGGCGACACGGAGGATGGGCGCGATCTCGACAAGCGAGGACGGCACGACCTCACTGTCGAAGATGGACTCCCCCAGGTTCCCCACGGTCTGCGTACGCAGCAGGCGCCTCCCACCAGACGCCCCGGCCCCCGCTCCCGGCGAAGGGGAGGACGAAATGTCGGGGCGCCTCCCCGGCGCCGCCATCCAATCCGACTCAAACCTGTCCTCTCACTTTGCCTTGGGGCAGAAATCGCGGAGGAGGCGAAGAAACCCTAGCTAGATCTGGCTCCCTCTCACCCCGGTGGCTGAGCAGCTAGCTGCTGCTGCTGCTGCCACAGTAAGGGAAAGAGTGGAGTGGGGGAATGGGGGTCGGCTCTGCTGCTGCCCACCACAAAAAAGAGGACGAGGACGAGGTTTTGTCGGGGTTTTGAAATGGGAATGGCCTTGACAGAAAACAGGCCTGGCTTTGAAGGATTTCACGTTTCTACCACTCGTCTATCTAACTGTTTTTTTCAGTGAGATTCCACACGACACGTGGGATTGATTGATGCATAATAAAAATATTTTTATATATTACATGTGTTTAAACATGGAAACAAATTGGACAAGTTTAAAACATACATACATACATATATATATATACACATATATATATGTATATACTTATATATATGTATATATGTATATACGTATATACATATATATATACGTATATACATATATATATATACGTATATACATATATATATATATATATATATATATATATATATATATATATATATATATATATATATATATATATATATATATATATATATATATATATGTTGAGTGACATGCGAGGAGTTCAGCCGCGACACTGACTACAACCACACATACAATGTGAAAAATATGTGCAAAGTTTCGTAGCTGACGGCGTTAGATGGAGGAAACATTTTATGTATACCTGATAAATAGCATGTCCGCGTGGTTGGGTAAATGCGGACGGTCTCTTTTTTCATAAAAAATATTGTATTATTAAAAAAACAGTGATCGCATGCATCTAAAACTTTTCTGTAATTTTATTTGTGAATGTAGGATAGAAAAACTACTGCTAGTAATAAATTGTGAGCACTCCAAAGCTAGTAGTAAATCGATCGAGATTATCATGTTCAATAATGATTTTAGATCAACTGAGGTGAGATTACTTATCATATAACAGAGATCAATCATATAAAATATTAAAATAATTATACATAAATGACGTCAGCTGGTTCTAAAAAAACACAATCTAGTTTCGTTTCTCCCTAATAAATCAATATTCTCAGTCATCAATCTTAGCCAAGTCGTACTCCCCTGCTTCCTGGCCTACCGCTGCTTTCTTGCTCAAGCCACCAGCAGCTGCCTTTTCCTGGTCTTCCTCTAGCTCAGGGCGATGGCGCCATCACTGGCGGTGGGGTGGGGCTACCAGCGGAGGGAGACCCTGGGCCCTCGTGCTTGGAGTTGGGGGGCCTTTTTCTTGATGCCGGCGCGCCAGTTCTTCAGAGTCTTGGAGGTCTGGTCATCGAAGATGGATTGCTTCATGTTGGAACCCATCTGATTTTTTATTGATCGGTAATGGTTAATATTAGACTGCTGATAAATTATACTGATGATAATGAGTCCTTCTTAGATGAAAGTAAAGTCGGTACCTGCGAAACGAGCGCGTAGAGTGGGAGGGTGACGTAACTGCACAAGAATTGAACGACCGCTCTGCAATCACAAGGACAGCATCGCTACGCCCAAAAGAGAAGAGAAGAGAAGAGAAGAGAAATGCTACATACCCAAAGCAGAGCCGCACAAAGACGAACTGCTTGGACTCGTTGAAGCACGAGTCCATCCCGTGCTCGTACTAATTACGATTATGAAACAAATAGTGATCAATTAGGAGTACTAGTTATGTCAATTCAAATGAAGTAAATTAATTACCAGTATCCATAGGAAGTAGATGATTTGGAATTCATTCTGAAAGAGCGTGAAGTGGACGACGAAGAGCACAAAGGTTGGCCTGGCGAACCAGAAGTAGGAGTCGCTGACCTGCACCAGCGAGATGCCTTGGATCACGGCATGGCGCTCCGTGATGTCAATGGCCATTCGACATATGATGCCCTGCAGCTTGGTACCCACGGACAAGATGATCACCGTGGGCATGACGGAGATCCAGAGCATCGTATGCCACCCATTCACATTGAGGAAGAGGAAGATGAGAGTGGAGGTCCACAAACCAGGGCTGATCCCCACAATCACCATGAAGTCGTCCCAGGGAACGCTTGATGTATTTCTGGAAGTCGAATTTGCTGCCAGGAGATTCATTTATGTTTTGAGATGAAGAGAAGTTGTATGCACCAATCAATTTATCCCAAAAGCTTAAGCTCATAAGAAAGTTGGGCAATTCACTTATACTTCAACACTTTCTCTCACATATTGTTTTTTTTTGACGTAAACATAAATTAGAAGTAGGTTATAATTTATTTTAATAAATTGTGTCTGCTGAGATTCGAACTCGAGACCTCTAACTCTGATACCATATTGAGTTGCATGCATCAACCAGTTGACCAAAAAACTTAAGCTGATGAGAAAAAATAGACAGTTTACTTATATTCCAACAAAAAGAACTATTTGAAGAAGAAGAAGAAGCTACTATTACTACTAACATTGACAAAACTGTGTCACAACACGGAGTAGTCAGGCCTCCTCACCGACCTAAAGAACTGTTTTGCTCTGTCCAGAAAGAGGTTGGTTGTGTTAGTGTAAATGTGATCAACAACTAAGCCGGTTTGCTTAACCATTTAAGTGTAAAAATGATCACATCTAAACCAGATTGCAAAACTGGTTTTAGTGTGAATGGTGGCCTCTTACTACCAAGGTAGTTGAGCCATCATTCTTACTCAAATTTAATAGCTTTGATTGAAAGCTAAGAGAAGTCTCTAAGGTGCTGCCCCCTAATGCATTGTGACTATAAAAGGAGAAGAGGTGATTCAACTCTCCTCTCTCAAAGAAAAGCCCAATCGATTAGGTCACAACAAGCATTGGGAAGGGCTTCATCCAGCCCTAATTGACAAGGACCCAGAAGCTCAAGAACACCAAGATCAAGAAAGATGAGAGCTCAAGAGTAAAGTATGGCTCTTCAATTTCCCTTCAGTGGTTCAATTGCTTAGACAGATTGATCCTGCATATCTAACAATGGCATCGGAGCCACTTTGCTTAAGATTGAACCCCTATGTGCTCAATTTCATCATTGCTTCTAAAATTATCAGGTTCAAATCTAAATTTGTGCCTAAGATCAAGTGCTAGGTCTCTCTAAATGTTTGATTGCTCTCTGTCAAGTAAAATCTCTAAGTTTACCCAAAATAGTGAGCAATCAAAGTTCTAGGGTTTCGGGTATGGCTTCAATTAAAGGTTTTTTATGCAATTGAAGCAAACCCTAAGAAATTTTTTCAATTCTCGAAACCTTAACCTAGCCACAATGCCACATTGCATAATTTCCTCAAACTAAAGCCCTAAAGTGATTAGTAACTAGACACTATGGTTTTCGGTATGGCTTCAATTGAAAGATTTTGATGCAATTGAAGCAAATCTTAAGCAAATTTCGGAAACCCTAACCATCGCTACAGTGCATTGTTTCCCCAAAACTGAAGAACCCTAGCACTTAAGAGAGCAAGGCGGCGGGCTTATCTGGCGGTGAACCAGACGCTGTTGTCGTCGTGCTTCACGACACCCCACCGGTCGGTCCTCGCCATCGGCCACCGCACCGGCCCGTGCTGTGGCCGGCGTCGCCTAGCCCCGTTGCCACACACCCGTGCGCCATGAGGCCGGTGCCATGCCGCGCCATCCGAACGAAGACATCGCGTTATCCGAACGAAGACATCGCGTTGGATCCCACCGTCACGCCACGCTACCTGGTTGAAAAAACTGGAGGCCGTGAGCGCCGGCCAGCGATCCCGCAACGAAGGGCACCGGACGACCCAGGCTTAGGTTGTTGAGCATGGAGCCCACGTGGGAGAGGCGGTGCTGCTGCTGGGCCGAAAGTGGGTTGGGCTGCAGTATGTTGGCTGTGGCCGCTATGCACAGTAATGATTTTCTTTCAAGAATTTGTTATGGACTGAATTGAGATGGGATTTTGTGCCAAATAAATTTCAAATTTTGGGCATTTTTCAGTAAAATTATGAATAATTTTAGGAATTATTTTGAGCTCCAAATTTGAATAAAATTTGAACATAGAATTCTGAAATTTTTAGAAACTTCAAATTTTGGGTAGAATTTTTCCAAAATTTCCCCATTAAAGATAAATTAAGGGAAATTTGATGGAATTTGACCAAAATTAAGATATAATTTTTGGTAAATCCAAATTTAGTAAAGCTTTGGGACTAAATTAGTGCATTTTATCCCCTTTTCAAAATACTAGTATTGGTGGAATTTTAGTCTTATGGATTTTCCCCTAATAAATCACTTAAATCATTTTTCCCTTATGAATATTCAAGTGATTTCGTCCTTATAATTAGAATATGGAAAAAAATTTAAGGATATTTTCTAGGGAAATATGTTAATGATATTTGTTAATTTTGGCAAAATTCATGGGGAATTTTATGGTAAAGACAAATTTGAATAGTTAAAGGTTGCAATTTAT
>BCLH01001254.1:24390-56379 GCA_001602315.1 Zoysia pacifica
TGCAAGTTGCCTACCTCATTGGATCGAATTCTCTCCCAAGCAAGATATTATCTCGTAAAGAGCCAGACAAAATCCACGGTACCTAAACAAATAAGTTTCACTTTTGTTCTTTAGCTTCAACTACAAAATAATAAGCAATTTCCAAGTCATAAAATGATACCTGTGGTACGTAGGAAATTGAACCGCAGGAGCTGATAGAACCATGGATGACACGAGTCTCACCAATGATAGAGTTCAGCAAAGATGATTTACCAGAGCCAACCTGGATTAGAATAAAAGAGAAAGGGATTGGACTTGGGTAGCAACAGGCCAACAGCCTCAAAATGGAAACTTCAAAAAAAAAGATGCATTTCTTATGTATTTGATTATTTATAAGATGCGTCAGTAATTCAGAATCCAACAGGCTATTCAGTTTCTTAAACTAAATGGAACAAGCTATGTTATCTCCACATAAGGACACCCTTGGGTGCTTGAACTTTTCCTCTCTTAATGCAACAATACAGGCATACAGCTGCATGTTTAAGAGATGCCCTAGAAGTCAACATTACCTCGCCTACAATTGCAACGAAGAGGCCTTTCTGCAGCTCAAGAGATATATCTCTGAGAACTACACTCGGGTTGACCACAGAGCTGCTAGACCAAGAACAACATACATTCTGAAGGACTACAGTCCCAGGATTATGAATTGTTTCAGTATGTCTTTCAAAGTCACCTGAAGCTGTCAACTTCAAAAGGTCACCCAAAGCAGTCAACTCAGAAGAGCAATGTTATGGAGTAGATAAATAATTGCTCAACCGTCTGCTAGAGATAACAGCCTGCAGTGCCAAAGCATATAATAATGTTAGCATTGTGATAAATGTATCTAGCAGTACAATAACAGATATCAATCATTCACTTACATCAATCATCCCGTTAATGACCCATGGAAATGAGTTTAATGGTGATATCAATGTGTTGAAAAGCGCAACACAGGTAAATACCTGCAAGGAAAAAAATCATATAATAATTGTTGTTCCAAATGCATTGCAAAAAAAAATCACGGCATTATTTTACCGTGGCAGCGTCCAGTGGATGGCCCATTAGTGAAAATATGGAAAAGGTGAAAAGAGAGAACAATGTTGGTGTGGTTGCCCAGAAATAGACGCACCAAGCATCCAGATACTTCCTAGTCTGTTGGGAAGCATTTGTTAGTTCCAGCGCCAGAAGTGCAACCTATCATAAAAGTAAATTAATTATGAGCAGTTGCATACCGCAAGATGTTTCACTTCTAATTCTCTTCTTTCAACCAAACGTTCAGTGAATAGTTTCTCCCAGCTGCACATCTTCACTGTTCTAATATGTGCTAATAGCTCTCCAGCACAACTTATTCTGTTCATAGAAAATATACATGATAAGTACCTTTAAGGTGAAAACTTTTAAGTTATCTTGATGCTGACTCTACAATTGACTTAGATAAGTCATGCCAATGAAACTAAGGGTTTTAAAAAGTAGAAGCGGAGAATAACAGAGCAAATGGGACTATGCAATGATAAGACAAAGCATTTTTGTCTTTGAAGAGCAATGAAGGTACATTTTTCTCACCTCCTATCTTTTTGTTTCATCATCTTTTCAGTTGCACCAGCAATTCTTGTAGAAATCCATTTGTTTACTGTGCATTGTAGTATGGTTGCAGGCAAAGGAGACAGTTAAAAGCAAATAAATATGAACATAATTCTTTGAAGTTAACAAATCGTTATGATGTGCAGCTTTATGGTGTGTAATACGAACATAATTCTTTGAACTTAACATTATGCAATAAAATCTAATCAGAATCTTTATGATGTGCAGCTTTTTGTATTTGAACTAGTATAAAAGCATGTCGCACTTTAGTGGATTAATATTCACAAGACAAAGCACTGCACACACCCAGAAAAATGCATGTCCTAGAAATTTTTTATAAGCAACAAAACCTATTGCATAAAAGGAGCAAAAGAGAAGATACCTGGTATCAATATGATTGTTATCGCGAGACCAGATAGAAATGCATAATTAACTTGCATATACAAGAGGTAAAGAGCAACTCCAATCTGCAGCGGCAAGCTGCAGAAACAGCAAGTTGTGAAAAGAATTAAGGCGGTGAGGTATAAACACACAATTGAAGTCCTATAGAATACAAATATAAAAATGAAGGTAGAAATACCTCCAAGCATCATGAAGGCTATTACACAGGTTTATCGTGCGGTCAGCATCAACGGACATGAAGGTCTGAATCTCACCTTCAGAAAACCTGGAACGCTCAGCTAGACTGAGGCACAGGCACTGTTTTAAGGTCCATTCAAATGTGGAAAGAAAGAAATGGCAAGAAAATAAGACTCAGGTCTGGAATGTGAGTTGTTACTATTTAGAAGAAAATGCAAGCCACAGAAGCTAAACAAATATGCAGCAGCAGTTCCAGACTACCCTTAAAACATATGTCAGCATACTCAAGCAAATTTAAATGATGCCAGAAGGTAACATATTAAAACTATTTTCATGTAATTACATTTTACCATGTGTATTAACATATATTTTGTGAAAGAGATGGTCAAATTATAGCATTGGACACCCAGTTGATATATTACAGATCATATGTTTGCGAATATGATTATGAACTATCATATGAATAATTACTTAGCCTGATATTCAATGGCAGGACAGGATAGGGTCCACCCACTAGGTGTGATTTGTATAATTCATAATGGAATGACTGAGTCATGCTTATGCATATGTTTTGTGCATAACACAGTAAGTGAATCAATGCGGTAGTGTGTTGTGTTATCAGATTAAAAATTAGGTATGTGTAAGAACATTGTTCATTACAAAGTTGGAAAACCAAGTGTAAATTACCCTCTTTTTATTTTCACAAAATGGCAACAACAGGTGCATGATAGGAATGGCATACCTTTCGATAAACAAGTCCCATGATGCTCGATCGTAACATCAACTTGAGCTTTGCTAAACGAAAGGAGTACTGGCTATCTAGAAACGACCTGACATACAAAATGTAAAGAAAATAAGTGAACAATAGATATCAAGAATGTAGCAGACTTCCAAGAAAACACCATGGTAATTTTTAAGGGGAAAAAACTGTCCACTGCTAAGGCATTCTGTTTCAGTCTTTGGAGTGCCAACATGTTAAAAGAAATTTTAGCAAGGAGTTAGAAAATAAAACTACTTATTATCATCAAATTTCAACTGCTTGCAGGACTTAATGCATTATCTGCTACATGTGAGCATGCAAAAGAACTAGGCTGTAACTTTTAACATGAACAGGTGACCAGTCTGAGAGGAAAACATGATGCTAACATGAAAACTAGATTAGTGGAAAAGACCTCCCTCTAACCATATACAAAACCATTAACACTTTTTGCCTAACTTGTCAGTGATATGAGTCGTAATGTATGCTGGAAGAGCATGTAGGTAAAGATGTCTTCATAGGATAGGCTGGATAGCATCACATCACCTTAAAACCATCAGTGACCAGAAAATATAAGCTGTCCTAACTTGTCAGTGACTTGTATAGTGTGGAACTAAAAATATTTAGCTGGAATTTACTTTAGCCATTTACTCAGAGACACAACATTACTTTAGAGAATTTTGACGGTTATATGAGCTCAACAATGAAAATTAAGATCTGAAAGTAATCATTTATATTTCCTAATATAAACATCTTATTTCTTATAGCAAGTTCCATTTTTTTACTTCCTCAGTATACAAGTTCACAAAAGTCAGTTAAATGAAAATAAACAAATGATTCATCATTGTAGTACAAAAGAAATAATATAGTTTCAATGGATGTGAAAAATGAAAATCATAGTGAGATTGTTTACTTGATAAGAGAAGTCAATCCTAGGCAAATGGCAAGAACATATCCATCCGTTCCATCAGAACCTGGAAAGAATGCAGACGCAACAGAATATCTTTTTATATTATATTGCTAAAAAAAACATTGGATCACAAGCAAGCAGAATATAAGGAGCATTAATCTATATTCTCTGTTGTTTATAAAAGAAAATGTCAGTATACCACATAAAGCTTCTGCATGAAATATACAAGATCCTAAATACTACAGAATAAATGTAATATTTGGACCCCATGACAGTATCCATGTCATGATGTCAAGCATAGTCTAGTTAACGAAATACTGGAACAAAAATGAAAAAAAAAATAATTTTGAGTAATTCTTATGACGCCTACTTGCATGGGAATTATTTTATATAACAAACCATCACACTTTCGATGAAACAATACCTTGCTGAAGAAATCTTATGAACTTGTTGAGTAGAAGTGGACTAACGAAATTGATGCTGTCATTTATCACCTGCAATCAATTTGAGCAGCTGTCTCATTATAAAAGTAAGCCCATGTCACAGTTCCATGGGTTTTTTTTCTCAAAATAATGCGTTCCTTTTTACCTGGCTCAAGAGTGTAGAAAACATACCTTTAGAAGGCCCAAACGCAGGTAAGTCCATCCATAAGCACCAAACATGGCTCTAAGTAGAGATGAGTTGCCATGGTATTTTTGATGTTCAGCCACCCAGGAAGACATAAGTTTTACATAACAGGAGGCGGCTCTAAGCTCAGCAGGTAATTCAAGTAGATCAGTGAAGTCAAGTTGTCTTGTGATACCAACTTTCATCATAGGATTAACTAACTTGCAAGTCAACATCTCCCACAGATTGGGATCCTTATCTAACTGGGGAAGTGAATAAAAAGCAGATGGAAGGGAGTCAGAGTGGATTGTCAACTTTTGCCCATGGAAACGAAAAATAAAGAAAAAATTGGATGCAATCAAAAGACTGATGTTGCACCTCCAAGTAGTCAACAGTTCCAAAAAATAAATGCATACAGCAGTATTCCATGTTGTCAAGAGTACAAAAATACATTGCAACTGATAATCATTTTTCTGCAGTAATAATATTTTTAGGAACAAAATTTGATTTGATTTTTTTTTAGGATCGAGGGATCCATCAATTTGATTCCACCTCTTTAGCCATGTCAGCATAATCCAGCAATAATGTGTCAAGTCTTGTCGACATGAGCTGGAGTTTCAGCTACCATTTGGCTGGCATTTATGCTAAAAAAAAGAGATAAGACTCTTATCAAATGAATCACACACAAAAGATGTGTTAGAAGGTCATGTATTGAAATGACAAGGTGACAGCAATTCTGTAAATATTACTCAGGTAAATTGGTAAATTGGCAGAGATTATAATGAATGTACGAAAGAAACCTAAAATGCTTAGTGCCAAAATGGCATACCATGTCCATAGTTTCGCTCTCAGTCTTTTCATTGTCTGGAACTAGCGGGGCTTCAATAGAGTTCACATTTCTGAAAGAGTAAGAGAATAACTTACTTTAGAGAAATCATGGAGAGAAAAGATTTCAAATATTTCTCACAAACAATGTCATAGATTGGTTTTGCTCATACATTTGATAACAATGAAAGAAAATAAGTTAGAATTTATTCAGCAGAATAGCAACTAGCAAACTTCTTATTCTTGAAAAAAAAAAGGAAAGCCTGGTGTATCTAGATCAAAAGAGAAGCAAAATGTAAGAACCTGCAAGTTCCAAAGAAAATTACAGTTATGACAAAACTTTCCCATCATAGAAACTACATCCATATTCCAGACCATGAACATGGGACCATCCAAATGAAATACACGAGTGCACTAGTACTAAAATTATTAGTAGATCTTTCAGGTGGGCCCCCCCCCCCATGTGGACCATAAAAATTATAAGCAGATGCTATCCGTATACTCTTAAAAAGCATGTTCATATAATTTCCATTTCCCAGGGTCTCCTATACCCAATAGCCAACTTGGGTAAACACATCTGATATGTCTCTACAGAAACAGTAAATGCTTTCAAACTTCTCCCAATTATAACAACGAGTGCCCCACGACTCTTGAACTGGTGGTTACAAAAATATAGTACTACTTTAGTACCAGATGCTACAAGAACATTGAACAATTTACAAAACATTTGTAGACTTGAAAAGTTCTAAGTAACTAGTCTTTAACAAACCAAATACCTTTCTTTACATGATCGCCCTAAAATAGCAACCACAATAATAAAGAGTCCAAATATGCTTGAAGTAGAAAATGACACAATCTCCATATAAGATGTCATTGCCTGCAGTTTATCACACAATAAAGCTTCAAAATAGATTTTTTTAAATAATCAAATTTTTGTATTGATTTGTATTTCATTTGCAGAAATTAACTTGTTAGAGAATAAAAGAAACACATATTGTGTTACAGTCAAGTGTCATCATAAAACAGCAGAAACCGTAGAATTGCCCGAGCTCATATTAACAATTAAGAAGGATCTGTAAAATGGTAATTTAAATAATCGAGTACCTTAGTTAGTGCAAGCTTGTATTGTAAATGAGGTATCTCTAGAAGAATCTTAAAAATCCAGCTGAAGCACATGATTGGGCTGCAGAGGATTTCAAACCAAGGCCCTTTGGCACAGACAAAGCATACAGAAACCTATTCCAAGGCAGATTTAAAAAGTGTATTTATTCACCCATTTATATGACTGAAACTAAAAAATATCATATGTTAATAGAGCTCTTACCCATGTAATAAACTGTGAGCATTGGAAGAATAATTCATAGTTCTGAACATCATCCCCATAAAATTTCTTCTTTATAAGCATGGTTAATGCAAGCAATGAAAGACCAGCAATTAAACCAGGAACACCACATACAAACTTCTCCGATGAGCCTCTCCTGCCATTCTTAAGTGGTAGCAATAATCATATAATCGAACCAGCAAGTATTAAAGAGTTGAAATAAAAAATTAAGTAAGATTGATTATATAAGGTAATAGCCAGCACAAGCAAACAGCTAGTAACCTCAAGATTTCTCTCGAGGTTGTTACAAAATAATTCGCCAGCTAAAGTCAATTCCAGTAGATTCCCTTTTGGCCAAGTTATCATGATTCATGAACATTAATACAGTATAATATCTAAATATCATCATGTAATATTAACAGTTGCATTATCTTCGACAACCTCAACAATAAAAAACCAAAGGGGTATAGCTGTTTAAAATCTCCCAGACCCAGGTAATTGTATGGTGACCAAATTTCTGCCATGTTTATCAAATTTCATTTCATGGCTTATCCGGAGGTAATTGATAATGTTTTGACACTAAAGATCGGAAGGATAACATTAATGCATTTTGTTTTATTGCCAATATGCAATAAATCGTTGGATATCCTGCATTTGGAGGCAGTAACCTATATTTTATCATCATAACACTACTAAGAAATATAATTTACTAGGATAGGACTCAGTTATTTTGAATTAACATTTTATCCACGTGGATAAAATCATGAGTTACTACTATATTCCCATCAACCATAATACGTACTACTGTATTTGGTATTCCAAACATACATTAGTAGTTAGTTAGTCACACATAGCTCAACTAGTATAAAACTCGCTCGTCCAACATGTTGATTGCACTGACGTACTTCCCCAGCCTACTACCAACTTTGCATCACAGCGCTTTAAGTCAAACGAAATTTAAACAGCAAACTCCCGCTGAATAGTAGCATCAGTGCAAAATAAAAAAGCAGGGAGCAAATGCAGAGCAAGTCACGCACCTGGGTCCTCGGCGCGTTCCTCTTGGAAAGAAACAGCGCGACAGCAGCAAACGCGACGATCACATTCCCCGAGAGCCCCAGCACCGTGCGACGACAAGGAAAAAATTAAGGAAAACACCACTAAAAACCAAAACAAAAAAAAATATGCTGATGCGTGCCCGTCAACACACACCGCAAGCCACCGCCCGCTGCGAAGTGCAACCGGCTAGAATTAATGGAAACCGAAGACAAGGATATAAGTCCGCGAAGCACGGCGCGAAACGCCTCCCGTCCCAGATCTGCATCGAGGGATCGCACACCAGTAAAGACAAATAACAATCAGGCGGTGACTGTCAGAAACCGATCGAAATTCCAAAACCCCATGCAGCAACGACCAGCTTGAAGGAGGAAGGGTTTGTTTGACGAGGGTTTAGGAGGCGCACCGTGGGATCACCAGGGCAGAGGAAATCCATGGCGGGAGGGAGGGAGGGGGAGGCGGTGCGGAGGATGACCGCCGCCGGTCCCGACGGAGAACACACGAGCGCGATTCGGCTTCGAAGCAGAGGCGGCGAGTGGGCGAGCCGGGGTGGTGGCGGTGACCGCCTCAGGATGAAAGTGGTGCGGGATGAAAGCGCCTGGCGTCCTGGGCGCGCCGTCGGAGGTTTTGGTGCAGCATTTCTCGTTGGAGTTGCACTCCACCCGTCTGACGAGTAGGGTCAAATGTAACACGGGCCCATGTTTCCTACGAGGGTACAAGCTCAAGACGGTGAAAGCGTTCCCGTCTACCGAACGAAGACGGGAAAAGCGTGATCGCAATGCGACCGGTGCCAGCGCGTGATCCGGCCGTCCGTTCGCTCACCTACGCTCTCTGATCGAGATAAAAAGGGTGCCCTGCCTCCCGTATCCTAATCCCATCCCGAAGCTAAAAAGCAGCTCACGTGCTCGACGCCGACGAAGATTCGTCTCTGCACTTGCTCATGTGCGTAATTAAATGCAGTTTTAAACAATGTGGATTAACAGATCCTCTGATCATGGTGCACCAAACGCAACAATCTTAATACCCTGTAACAATCGCTGGACGGTAGGGATTACTGCCTTTATAACCCCAGCAGTACATAATAGAAAAATTTTCAGAACGGCGAGTAATAAAAACCGCTCGCTTTCGGCACGGTTAGCGATCGATCGCACTGGCCGACTGGCGTGGGCTGCGGTCACGCCGACGGTGCCAGCGAGGCAGCCTGATGTGTGGGTCATGTATAACGGAGGCCAAGCTGTCAGTGTGAAAGGGTGCAATGGTCTTGTGCACGAACTGAAGCAGAAAGCAGACTGTTTACCTTTGCTGTAGTGGGCTTGCTTTAGCTTTTGGGCTTTAGCTATCTTGTCCTCTTGCGGGGCTCACGTGGCGCGCACGACGTGGAGGGAAGAAAATGGAGAAAAGGAGGTCCACGAAGGAAGCTAAAGCTGGGCCAAGTGCAAAATGCCCTCATCATACAGGCCAGGCCCTGATCAGCCTGCTAGTGAACTGGCCCTGTTCAGGATTAGCCCAGTTGATTTCGGAACAATTGCGATGGGCCAAACAACGGCGTCGCGGCCCAGTAGACGCGACGCGGAAAGCCTCGTGATCCGTCCTGACTCCTGAAGAATAAGCTTGCGATATGTGAGAGGGGCAACACTACATTCCTTTCGTCGCCGGCGACTGCAACCGATGCCGTAGCTCCCCAGACCGCGGCTCCTGTGAAGCCCAACCTGAACTCCCCGGAAGGCTCAGTCTGAAAATTGAAGTACTCACACAATGCGCGCGGCGACTACAACGCAGAAACTCCAGTCATCTCATCTCTGGGTTCAAACCGGTGCTCGCCGACGAGCAGCGAATCAAACGAACTGTGTGCTAGGATCCCGCAGCACTGCGGGATGTGGGTGGAGACTGACGTGGCCATGACGAGGATCAGTGCGATCACCACCTCCCTACGCTTAACTCCTGAGCTTGGTCGCTCCCGTAGCCCCGTAGCTAGCCTCCCTCAGCGGGCGACAGGCCAGGGCACCGGCTGGTCCAGCTCCCTCGATCCAAATGACCTAGCCCCTATGCTAGCTCTCGCTAATCACTCTTTGGAATCCCAACTACACCACTCTTTATCATACATATACCATCCGTTTTCACCTACCGCTGCATTTCAGGAATAAAGCTTTTGTGCACCAGCAGCTACTGTCACACTGGTAGATTTTTTAAATTTTTTAACATAAAATTTATTCAGGTACTGACATTGGCGAACCACGAGGTTGGTTTCTCCCCCCGGCTCGTAGCTGGTGCTCTGTCATTTTTTCTGGATTATCACTTTGTAAACTTTACATTTCCACTGCCCAGCACCGTAACTGGCTGGGATTAGCCCGTACCATGGATAATCTCGTTATCATGCCAGATAATGAAGCTGCTACTGCTCATAGCCAAGTCGTGCGTAAAGGACATGCAGAGGAATTCTGCATTCTCGTACAGATAAACAACTGGGCTACGAGTATACTAGGATGACGTTCTTTTCGGGTCTAATTGGTTAGTACCTTCCCAACGCTCTCACACCCCTAGAGCGAGGCTCCATCCGTACCCGCGCCGTGCGAGCCAGGCTCCACAGAAACGAAATTCAGTTTCGTCGTGAGCTACTATTTTTGCATATAGCAATGCGAGCGAGATGAGAATATAAGCAACCAAATATTCTTCTTTGCGCGTGCTGAATCTAGCTGAGTGGAGCAGCCGACAACCAATCACGCGATCGGCATATGCACCGAGGCTGACCAGCGGGATACACCTAACCAATCACACCCCTCTATGTTGGAAACTTGCAATCCAGAGTTTGCAGGGTAAAAGCGACGCGCTGGCAAGCCAAGGAGGGGTACAAGTTTCTTCACTTGTTTTCGACCGTTGCGGTCATTTTGAAGAATTTGGTTGCCTTTACTGCCTTTTTCCAATGTATTTGCACCATCATCACGTAGGAGTATTCATAAAAAGAAAGCTTGTGTATTAATTTGACAATGATAGCAGAACACTTGTGCTCTTTCTTCTCTCCAAGCAAAAAGATAGACGCGCCCTGCCCACAGAAGAGCATGGAAAAACAAAAATCGTGCCATGCCAACACCTTTCCTTTAAGAGCAACAATATTTCAACCATCATTATGTCTTGAGAAAACCTTTATCCGCTAAATATATAATCAAAGCGGTACTGGCCCATATCTTCCTCGTTCTAGGAGAGATCACGTATCAAAATGAGAACAAATCCAAAAATAGGTTCTCTTACGTTGTCGACACGCAAAGAAAGACAAAGCAACGACATCGAAACACGATCTCCTTATCCCAAAAAGAGAGACGCCAACATCCGTAACAACAAATCAAAAGGAAGTGGTGAGCTGACTGGGCAGAAAGTGTGCGCGAGAGCGACGGAGACCTCCTCACCCAACGACAGGAACAACGAGACGCGCACACAACGAAGCTTTCACCGAGGAAAAGGTCGCGATGCCGATGCGTTTTCGGTGAATTCCTTGCCGGTGACAAAAGCGGGGCGCCTGGGCGACCGCCGCGGCGGTGCTTTGGAGGAGAGGAGCCAAGCCCTGTCTGCTGTAGGAGGTCGCCGAGGGGTGCTATGGAGGGGAGAGCGCTCTTTTTGTCTCGTTTTGAAGCGGCACTCATGCGCACGAAAAGTGAGGATGCAAAGGCGAGGCTAGTACCGGTAGCAGGAATCGGCGAGCACCGATCGAGCGAGCATGTGTGGTTTGTGCGTAATACTTTCCTTATTTTTATATAAACTGGATACCAGTGGAAGATTTTGCAAAAGAGGGCAATGGTCATTCACATGGGATGGAGCGTGACCCGGGCGGACTGCAATGCTACTGCAGTTCATGGGCAGCGGTGGTTAGTCTACGGCGGAACAGAAGACATCACATGGCACGAGGGACGTCGATGTCCGTTGGTCAGCTCAATATTAAGCTACCGACTCTGATGCGGACGAACAATTTCAGAACGGAGTGTATAACACCACCGCTCCGGGATACGTTTGCGTAGTAACCAGTGGCAACTGCACATCCTATGTCCAACAGAGTGAACGTACAAAGACCAAGGCCTGCACCGCTGCTGTACACTGAATGCTTCGTAAATCCACAAAGCCGGTTGCACAAGTCAGAGATTCGGTCCGGCACAAGATACACAACAGATACTACGGCCACAGACACTACGGCAGGAGCACGCGCTCAGGCGAGCACGCCACAAACTTACACGGCGCCTTTTTCCCCCAAGCTTTTCTGCCAATGCGAGCCGGCCACGCCTCGGATTGTACCACTCGCAGCCACCGTATCCGCGGCGTCTCGTCACGCGTATGTACGTGCGGGCGTTCTCGTGCAGCGTGACAGAGCGCACCAAGCCACCAAGCAAAAGCTCACATGCACAGCGTCGGGCGAGTCGAGCGCGGCTGCGTGAGTCGCTTTCGCTTTCCACTGCTCGCTCGATCGCGACGTCAAAGATGACACGGCCAGCGAGCACGCCCTCACGCGCCGGTGTCGTAGTTTCAGTCGTCGGCATCGTAGCCAAGCAGCAGTGTCAGGAGCCCCTGCCAAGATTCGTTTAAGTGCGTACGCGGGGAGGGAAGGCAGGCATGCAGGAGCAGGCGCTTCGGCAGGGGGGACGCGTGGGTAAGAAGAGGCAACCGAAGGGATCAGAGGCGGAGGCATGCATGGCACGGCGGGGCATCGGCACGGGCGTCCCGGCCGCGGCAGGCTTTGCGAGATGCCGAAATGCGCGGTGAGGTAAGCGCATCGCATCTCGCAGGGCTCCCAGCACACAGTGCAGACTGCACGCGGTTGGCGTCGGTCGGGCGGCCTGAACGCCTCTGATCACCTCGCCTCAAAAGCGCCGCGCTTGTCATCTCACTGGCGACCCGCGACCGGGCGGACCCCTGCCTGCGCCTGGCCGGGCGCGAAGCGCGCACGTGATATTCCGTTACGAGAGAAAATGTTCGGTCAGAACTCAGAAGACGATACTGTATCGGGTAGAGAGATATCGCTGCGCTATGGGTATAGTTTACGTGTCCTATGCGTGTGTAACGTTGTTCCCTGCCTGACTGCTGGTCGAATTTCTTGGTACTGTTGAATTCTCTGGTTCGCTGGTAAAAGTAAAAGTATAATTCATCTATTTAAATTATAAGTTATTTTAAGTTTTTTTAAATTATAAATCATTCACATTTTTTGAGACATTTTTTTTAATACATGATACATCTTCACTATCTCTCTCCTCTGTTTTTCAAAATATCTCATTTTTTTTATTTTTTTTTATTTTTTGCCTCAGCTCTAAAACTACTTGTAAAACTTTACAGAGTACTTTAAAAGTGAACTACTGATTCCATCCAAAAAATGCATGAACACTGAGGCGCAGTCACCAGCATCGCCGAGCTCGAAAAACACTCTTCAATGCAGGCCGCTCTTGTACGTATACGCCATGCCACGCTTTGAGGAAGTAGAGTACTCCTACAAGTGTTCCTCCGTCTTTCCCCCAACTTCCCAGAATAACTGAGCAAAGCACAACGAACAAAAAAAAATTGGTTTATAGAGGAGACCACACTAACCGACACGGTACAAACAGGCAGGCAACGACCACCACCACGACGAGCGATAGCCACGGTGGTCCAGCCTAGCCACACGCTACGTTTGACCGTGCAACGGCCTAGGTGAGGACCATGTCTCCACGACCGTCGTCCCCCTGCCGGGAAGCGAGAAACGGGATCGATCGGTCCCCCGTCCCTGGTGGCAATCATTTGCCGGGGAACGTGAGCATGATCGTTAGAGCTCTCATTGGAGCCGTGGTCCTTCCAACCGCTTAATTATCCTAGTCTACGAGTTAATTAGCCGACGGTAATCTATGGGATTAGCAGCGCTCGATGATGAGCCGGCCCTAGGAGTTGTCGGTGAGGCCGTCGAGACGGCGCGCGGCGTCCGTTCCCTCTTGGATGGTGCCTGCAAGTCGCTCGTTCGGATAGAGTTTTTTTTTTTTGGGGGGGGGGGGGGGGGGGGGTTTTTGGGGGAGGGAATCGTACGTACGTGCGTGGCGGCATGTGTAGCGGCTAGGTAGCTAGCGCGCGGCTTGTCGGTACGTATACCTGCGTGGAACGGCACGCTCGTTAATCATGAGGTTCACGTCCCTGGTTGGACTAATCTGCGCTACTGATTCTGTCTACGACCGTGGTCGACTCTCGATGCTTAGGCTGGGTTAGAATAACGCAAATAAAATGCGTAAGATCCGGCGAATGTGCGGTGAATCTTGGAGAATTTCCTCAACGCACGGTACCAACAACAACAATCATTAGGCAACCTTTGAAATGTAGTATTAGAACTATTATAGAGATTTTATAGAATGAGTTCGTTTTCATAAGAAAAAGAAGGAAATTAGATCATGTTCCGACATTTTTTTTTCATTTTCAATGTTTTTAACTATAAAATTAAATTGATTTTTGTGAAGTTCCTATAAAATTTTTATGAAAGTACATTCCAGATTTGTTTGTCAACCTACAGCACTTCTTAAAGATTTGAAATACGCATGCAGAGTCTTTGAAAAAAAAAAAGAAAGAATGCACGCATAAGCTGATCCAACGTGTAGTACCAGTACATCACGCGGACCTCCATGATTACCAGCAACGATTTCGCGATCCCGAAAAGAGATTCGGCTAGCCCCCCACTGTGGAGGACACGCCGCTTTCTAGGTTTTCGCCGGTCTCGTCTGCCGGTGGATGCGCGACTCGGCCAGCATCAACCAAAGTCCCAAACAACGCTGGGGGGACTTGCTCGGGTCTCAACATCCCAAACTT
Source organism: Zoysia pacifica (assembly GCA_001602315.1). Lineage (NCBI taxonomy): Eukaryota > Viridiplantae > Streptophyta > Magnoliopsida > Poales > Poaceae > Zoysia > Zoysia pacifica. The sequence continues at coordinate 38,836 of BCLH01001254.1, forward strand.
TTCTTTCCGCATCACGAGAATTTCAGTGAACAGCTACGACGATGCAAATGCTCCTATACCACGCGTTAACCGTCCAAGAAAAAATGGGGACAAAAAAACGGACGTAAAGACGCAACATCCCAAGCATTGAGGCTCCGTTGCAAACGGAGAAATTTTTTAAATTTTTTTTAAATTAAATTAATTTTTATAAAATTTCTATAAAAATTTTATGAAATTTATGTGTTGCAAACGGGCGTGAGGAACATGGGAAGAGAACGGGCCCGTCCCGCGCAGGGATTGTCTGCCACTAGGCACTGTCACTGCCTTGTGGGCTCCACCCTCCCTAGGCCCGCACGGCAGTGGCGTGCCAGCACGCGTCCTATTGCAGACCACAGGTCCCCAGCTGCGTCCCTCCCTGCTGTTGCAAGCACTTGACCACGGCAGCCGGCATCGCTGCCGCTACGGGCCGGCCCCCTTTGTCTCGACAACCCCGGTTCCCGAGCAACGCCGGCAGCTTTTCCTTCAAGTCCATTTACTCCGCTTTTCCCCGGTCGCATCGACAGCTACTGTGGCCGTAACAGTTGGTGTAGCCAGCAGCTTTGCACAGGCGGCTAGAATTGGAGGGTGCTGGCGACCTACAACGGCGTCGAACCCATGAGACCCCTAGCGCCTGGTTGTACACGCGGGAGTTGGCTCCTCCGTTCGTGGCGCTGGGTGTCAGTCGCACGGTGATGGCGGACGTGCGCGAAGCTGGAGTGCGACTCTCCGAGTTGACCCGAGTCTTCTACCGTTACTTTGGACGGTTCACTTTCTACTCGAACCTTTACGCGAGGTCGTTGCGAAGTTCTAACGCTAATGACTGAACTTTCAACCCGGTTCATGACAGACAACCACCTTCTGCAGAACACTCCTAACAACATTTCCATAGTATGGAGTACTAGTACAAGAGTAACATTGGCGAGACTGAAGCACGGACTTTCGACGGCTTACAGTCAACACATGCTCTCTATACTGTCGCAAAAAAAAACATACGCTCTGTATAGTGCAAAGAAAAATCAGAATGAAAAAAAGAGAGAGAAAGGGCGGGCCCCCGGTCATGGCAGGCGGACGACGCAACAAGCGTACAACCCCGGGTCGGGCAGTAGTAAATGCCACCACCCTCTTCCGACCCATGCCCGTTCGCCACAGTCTCCTCTCTCTCTCTCTCTCTGCTAGTAGTAGTACTTGCTCCCGCGTGTGTTACCTGCTGGCTGCCGGGCTGGTCTCCTTTGTTCTCTGAAGAGAGCAACGAAAGAACCGGAAGCTCACAAGCAGGCAGGAGGCGTGAAATGGAAGCAAGGGCCACGCTGAGCTGAAGCCGCAGAGGAGTTTGTCGCTGCGAAGCAGCAAGCACCACAGGGAAGAAGAGTGAGCGAAAAGGGGACCGGGAAGGGAGAGCGTTCCTCTCGTTTTCACAATGAAGTTCATGAAGCTTGGCTCCAAGCCGGACGCCTTCCAGAGCGACGGCAGCGACTCCAGGTGAGCCCGCCTCCCTCTCCCCCCTTTCTCGCCATTGCAAGCCGTGTGTCATGTACTCCTACTACTTCTCGCCGGCCTGATCCGATGCATGTTCCTGGTTGCGCACCTGTTATACTAGTACTTCTCTGTTTCTCGCTTCTCTGTTTCAGCAGGCAGGAACAAGAGCACCACAATGGCGTATAGTCTTGAAACTTGGATGTCAATGCCAAGCATGCTTCTGCCTTGCTACTTCCTACGCCTCAGACGATCCTCTTCTTGGTTCTTCGGTTCCTGCCGCCGGCAGATGCTCTACAACACAGTGTTTCTTTTATTTCAGAAAAGCTTCGATCTGAAAGTGTATATCTTCCTGAATTAGTGCCAGCTCTCGATTTGTTCCAAAACACGCCATTCGTTCGTTTCGCGGAAACTGTTGTGCTATGATTATTTTGCCATGTGGGGCTGTTACTGCTCGAGTGTCCGTGAGCTACGTGGGTAATCATTTGACCACAGCTCCCACCCCTTTCGCATCCAAAAGTGCCCTTTTGGCTGTACAAACAAAACATGGTTGCAGCAGTTGATGCTGTGATAGGACCATAAGATCCCACTCCTATTTTTACTGGTTGACTAGATGCGATAAGGATCATGATGCTATCTTTTTTTTTTTTTTTTGCTTCAAGCTCTGTTAAATCTGAGTTCATGTTGTATTGTTGTTCACCTTTACCTCAAACTTTATGAGAGTGGTACAGACTCTTGACTCAAGAGTCAAGACTACTGACTTCCGGCTGAAACTACTCCGGCCTGAACACAAGTCTGAAGCCAGAATGCGATGTTCCTTCGAGAATCGTAAACTGTACTCGTCATGTTGTGCTCTGTCGTTAGGAGATTCTATCTCCGTAAATGTTAACCAGCCAGAGCTTGCTTTGCTTGTTCTGATAAATGCCTGCGCATTTTGTTGTGTGAACATCGTCATGGATTTGCATGTTTACCAAATGCAGGGAAAATAGTTTTAGCTGCTAAAACCTTTTTTCTTGTTCTGTTTACCTTATTACAACTATGTACTCCGTATCTTCATTTGCAGTTATGCATCACTGAACAACCTAATCTCGTATTCTTTGTGCAGATATGTGCAGTCCGATCTGCCGTCAGATATCGTAATCCATGTCGACGAAGCAAGGTTCTATCTGCACAAGGTAATTCCGTACCGTTTTCACTCATTTCTGAACCAAGCTAGATTAAGGCGCTTCCTGTACTTGAGGGTTAAAACAATGGATCCGCCAATGTACAGCTATCAGCACGCTAGAAGATGCTGCAATAGTAACATCTGCTGTCAGGCGCCACTTGTGATTTGGATCTTTGTTGCTCCTCAGAATCTTTGCACCGTTTCTTTAGGCCATTTTCCAATTCCCCATGAGTGTCTTTTTCTGCTAGATGACAGCGCTGCATGTAGCTTGCGATTAAAGAAGTGCACTTGCTGAATATCAGTATGTTTGACAGATATAATCCAATCTACAAATGTTCAATTTATTGATGTTTTCCAGGGAGAAGCTCTGATTAGTGTCTAACCTTGATCTCTGGACTGCCTTTTTACAGTTCCCACTTCTCTCCAAGAGTAGCTTGTTACAGAGGCTGATAATTGAGGCCAGTCAGAACGGAACTGATGAAGTCGTCATCCATGACATTCCTGGTGGCGTGAGAACTTTTGAAATCTGCGCCAAGTTCTGCTATGGCATGGTTGTGACCCTCAATGCGTACAACGTTGTGGCTGCGAGGTGTGCCGCGGAGTACCTTGGGATGACAGAGGACGTTGATAAGAGCAATCTAATATTCAAGATTGAAGTATTCCTGAACTCCGGCATCTTCAGAAGCTGGAAAGACTCGATCATAGCTCTGCAGACCACTGATGCATTGTTGCCATGGTCTGAGGATCTGAAGTTGGTTGGACGATGCATAGATTCTATTGCTACCAAAGCCACTGTTAACCCTTCAAATGTAATGTGGTCATACACCTACAACAGAAAATCTGCATCCTCCAATGAGATAGTTGAAGCTCGCAAAAGCGCGCTGGCTGTTCCCAAGGACTGGTGGGTTGAGGATCTGTGTGAGCTGGATGTAGAACTTTACAGGCGTGTCATGGTTGCAGTTAAGTCTAGAGGAAGGATCCCTTCTGATGCTGTCATAGAAGCTCTCAAGGCCTATGCTGCTAGATGGATTCCTGATTGCTACGACACACTGGTCGACCATGTTTACTTTGCCTCGTACAAGCATCTGCTTGAAACCATCATTTGGCTTTTGCCATCGGACAATGGATCTTCTGGATGTTCATGCCGGTTCTACCTGAAGCTGCTGAAAATCACTGTCTTGATTGGAGCAGGAGATCTACTGAAAGAAGAGCTTATGGAGAGGATTGTCGCCCAGCTACACAGGGCTTCAGTCAATGACCTTTTGATCCCCTCCAAGCCGCCAGTTCAGACCACTTATGATGTTGAATTGGTCCATACACTCATCAGTCGTTTCATGAGGCGCGCCGGAGTAGCTGAAGATGGGATCTTTCTCAACAATCTTGACCAGGAGATGTTTGAGACAAACGTTGATGATGAATCGTTGCTGGCATTATGCAAGCTTGTTGACAGGTACCTGGCTGAGGTTGCCTCTGATCCAAATCTGTCGGTCTCGAGCTTTGTGGGACTGGCGACGTCCATGCCTGAATCAGCTAGACCAACGCATGATGGACTGTATACTGCGATCGATATCTTTCTGAAGGTATGTTTGACAGAAACATTACACATTTGCAGCCTTGCGTTTACATATACGTAGTAGTTCTCACTTCTCACATTCGTCTGTCGTTGCGATCTTCAGTTGCATCCCAACCTACCCAAGATGGAGAAGAGGAAGATCTCCAGCCTTATGGACGTCAAGAAGCTCTCCAAGGATGCGTGCATCCACGCGGCGCAGAACGACCGCCTCCCGCTCCGCGTCGTGGTCCAGGTCCTCTTCTTCGAGCAGCTGCGCGCCGCGGGGGTACAGGCCACGAGCGTTGCTTCTTCCAACGGCGGCGTGGCGCGGTGCCTCGCGCGCCTAGCGGAGGACGACGACGACGACTGGAAGGCGGACCGCGCGCTTCCGGAGCCCCCGACGCCCGGCGCGCTGAAGAAGCAGCTGGGAAGCCTGAAGCTGACGGACCCGGGCGGCGACGACGACGGCGGGCGGCGGCTGGTGGCGCGGAGCAGCTCGGCCATCCAGAACAGCAGGCTGTCGCTCTCGTCGCGGTCGCGCAGGATCTTCGACAGGCTGTGGCTCGGCGGAGCGAAGGGTCCCGGGGAGCCGATCGTCGGCAAGGAGTCGGACACGTCCGGGAGCTCGCAGAGCCCGCGGTCGTCGGCGAAGCCGCTCGAGTCGAAGTCGTCCAGCTCGTCGTCGAGGAACCGGCGGTACTCGGTGTCGTAAGCCGGCCCTCCGGCCGGACTCCGGAGCCGTAGGCTGTATAGAGGGAAGGAAGAGCCTGGTCCGTCTTCGCGAACGATTGAGCCGCTGCTGCTGCTAACTGTAGTCAGAGCTCGTGTCTGTGCTGTAGTCTTCTTACCCTTGTTTCTTAAAAACATGTTCAGGGTTCAGACATGCTTGGGGCATGAATTAGACAAATTTTCTCGCTCCAATTGCACTGATATTTTGTGACGCGTAATTGCATTTCTTCCTGCATAACGGGATCCTTGTCGGCTGCCTCGCTCCAATCGCTCTGATATCCAACAACTTGATGCAAGTTTGGTTCAATCGCAACAGGACCTTCTCAGTTTCGTAGAGAACAAGAACTCCTACACGGCTACTAGGCGCGAAGAAGCTTCCGCGATCTCGAAGAGCAGAATCCACGCGGGCGCGAGGCCGCGGCGGGGATGCTTACCGGGGGTTGTCGAAATCGGCGCCGCTCGGTTTCGGTGCTTCCGGTGTTTCGGTGTTTCCGGTGGGCTTGGTCTCAGCCCAAGTTGAAAAATAAGCCCAAGACATACTCATCACAGGATGCTCGGATCTTTTTCGTTTTCGGTTTCGGCGACGGCGACGCGGGGTTGTTGGCGCGCGGGCGAGGCAGTTGCTCGTCCCATCCGGCCAACCGTCCGCGCGCGGCGTGCCGGCCGGCCCATCCCGACGACGGCAGCAGCTTGCGGCCGGCGCTGTGCAGCGGAGCAGGGGGTAACGGCCGGGCCAGCAGGCGACGCCCGCAGCGACAAACGGAACGGGATGACGCGTCCATACATGCGTTCCAGGAACTGTGAATTTATTTGGCAACCAATCCCAGCCGCTCCTGGTTTTGCAGACGCGACGGTTTACTTAACTCGTTCTAGAATCGTGCGGCAAGCGACCGCGGGTGCCGTGACAACCCTCGCAAATGTACACAGCTCCGTCAGTACTGAGTACGAGTAGCGGTAGTGCCGGGGCCAGCAACTCACACAAGACTTGTACTCTTCTACGATAAACCGAAGGCTGTGCACGTAAATGTAGGATATTGTTTGCAAGCGACTACGAATCCAAAACGAATCAAAAAGGAGCATCTTCTCGCAGAAAAAGCTGTGTACATGCACTTCAAATAATAAGGTGCGTAGAAACAGGCCCCTTCGTTGATTTTTTACTATCAATTTTAATTATTTATTTTATTTAAAAATTTTATTTGAATGCGTAAAATTTTAAATTTTGATTCAAATAACTATAATAATAAATCAAATTATATCAAAATATATAAAATTTATTTATTTTTTTTAATAAAATGAATGATCAAAATTTAATTTATAAATCAACAGATACTAAATTAAAAAACGGAGAGAGTACACAGAGGGAGTACATGCATGTTAGCATGCGGCCGCGAAAGCCGTACCAAATCGTCACGGTAGCTTAGAAATCAGGAACAGATCCAAGTAGCACAGGTATCCAAGTACTAGTACCATGTAATCGTCGGTTAACAAAGTGATCGATGAAGCGGCGATTATTCTGCTATGCTAGCTGGATCTTCAGAAACGAACAGCGTACCAACGCATAGTTGCCGGATCATTCCAAAGCGCTCATTTATACGGGCGATCAATGCCAGACGAAGCAACAAATTGACAGTACACCAGAAAATTAATTACTACCGCTATTTATTAAGGGGCCTTTTGGATCGTGGAGTTTTTTTTAAATGGTTTATTTTTTCTGTAAAATTAAATTAATTCCTATAAAATTACTGTTTGATTCATATAAAATTCTTGCATTGTAAATGAGCTTTAAATTGCGCCTTACTTTGCTTTCTGACAAAGTTTTACCCACAAAACATCATTTTGAGTGCACTAGAAAAGAAACTGCGACCGTGAAGAGTGCCGACCGCGCACACCAAACGACTCGAGTCGACTCGAACCGAAAGCCAAAGGCGTTGCTGTGTGACGGCGAGAGAGATTCTGTATCTCACGCTGGATACCACGCGCCCAACAAGTCTACCAAATGCTCTCGCGCGTCGCGTATAAATACGCCACCCGAGCGCACGCAAAGCGATCGGCAGAAAGAGCGCCTTCTTCACCAACCCACCAACTCCCGTCAGTTCTCGCCTCTGATCATTGGTAACCGCCCGCCCTCGCGCCATGGCCTTCGTTGACGGCGCCGGCGGCGACGACATGGCTGCGGCCGCGGCGGCGCCCGGGCGCGGGCGGACGGTGTGCGTGACCGGCGCCGGCGGGTACATCGGGTCGTGGATCGTCAAGCTGCTCCTCGAGCGGGGGTACACCGTCCGGGGGACCGTGCGCAACCCCGGTGCGTAACCCTAACTCCATGTCCATCCGACCCTTCTGATGAACAAACAGATAGGTCTACGGGTTGATCATTCGTTCTGGTTTTCGGTGAGGCAGACGACGCGAAGAACGCGCACCTGAAGGCGCTCCCCGGCGCGGCGGAGAGGCTGGAGCTGCGCGGCGCCGACCTGCTCGACGCCGCCGCGCTGCGGGCCGCCATCGCCGGGTGCCACGGCGTGTTCCACACCGCGTCGCCGGTGACGGACGATCCGGTACGTTTAATTCTATGAAACATAATTAACCCGTAACGCCAAAGTAATTACTCCTTGATTTATGCTTCCAAATCTTTGCTCCGTGAAAAACGGAAGCGCTTGGAGTACTCGGGCCCATTCCTCAGCGGCTTCAACTTTACACGCGGCGTGCATGCGCCAATGGGAAAAAAAGATGTGGTTTGCTTATTAGTGATTGTGTTACACGCAGGAGGAAATGGTGGAGCCGGCGGTGCGGGGTACGTGTCACGTCATCGACGCCGCCGCGGAGTCCGGCACGGTCCGCCGCGTCGTGCTGACGTCGTCTATCGGCGCCGTGGCCATGGACCCCAACCGCGCGCCGGATGCCGTCGTCGACGAGTCCTGCTGGAGCGACGTCGAGTTCTGCAAGAACACAAAGGTACATATGAATTAGCTTAGCCACTGTAATCATGGACGCTGGAGTAGTTAGGAGTATTTCAATGGCAGTGTAGTTTGTCTAGCTCATCACCCATGGATACGATGAATCGATAATCGACCTGACTCGTGCTGGCGATCTATCGACTTCACTCAGAACTGGTACTGCTACGGCAAGACAGTGGCGGAGCAAGCGGCGTGGGAGGCGGCGGCGGAGCGCGGGGTGGACCTGGTGGTGGTGAACCCGGTGCTGGTGCAGGGCCCGGCGCTGCAACCGTCGGTGAACGCGAGCCTCATGCACGTGCTCAAGTACCTCAACGGATCGGCCAAGACGTTCGCCAACGCCGTGCAGGCGTACGTCCACGTCCGCGACGCCGCCGACGCGCATGTCCGCGTCTTCGAGGCGCCCGCCGCGGCCGGGCGGTACATCTGCGCCGAGGCCGTGCTCCACCGCGAGGACGTCGTCAGGGTCCTCCACAAGTTCTTCCCCGAGTACCCGGTCCCCGACAGGTCAGCACTGATCATTAGCAGCAGAATCTCTCGATGCTGTCTCGATCGGCATCCATGCATGTCTTTGTCTTCTGAAAGAAAAGGACAAAAGCGTATCGTCGAGTGGTCAAGGGGTAGTGCTCAAACGCAATTTCGTTTGAATTTGATGAGCTGCGACTTTGGGTGTGCATCACATTCACGTGCGGCTGTGCGAATTTGTAGGCGAGGCTCTCAAAGTGGTGTTAGCGCCGTAGCGGTGGAGTTACGTTGCCCATACTGCAGAACTGATCGTGAAATCTGTTGACGAATTTTACTTTACGGACGCGCGACGATCAGGTCCGAAGGCTGAGTGCTGAATGTCGTCCTGGTGGAGACTTGTTCGTTCCAAGGCTCCTTAAAAACCACGTGCAAATAGTTCAGTGATTCATATAGTTTTTTTTTTGTTTGTGTGTGTGTGTGGAAATGCTGTGATTCGGATAGTTCCCTCTGCACAAACCAGCCGGTGGTGTTACTTTTAACTGTTCTTCAAGAACGCATGCAACAGCTGCAATAGCTGCCAATAGAAGATAAACTTCTGCTTTCCCTTTTTGTGGATGACGCATATGGCTGATTTGCTGTTGTTCTCACGCATCATTTCAGGTGCTCTGACGAGGTGAACCCGAGGAAGCCGCTGTACAAGGTGTCCAACCAGCGGCTCAGCGAGCTGGGAATGGAGTTCACGCCGGCGGCGCAGGCACTCTACGAGACCGTCATATGCTTCCAGGAGAAAGGCATCCTCCCTGTCCTACCGCAGTCTTCCCCACCAACAAAGACGGCCCCTTGAGCTGTACTCCGTGCTAGATCGGCACGGCCATTGCAGAAACAAATAAGCTTTACAGTTCATCAGTGGCTTGTGTCGTGAAGTTCTCGTGAATTGGAGATGTGTAAGAGTGGTGAACTTTAATTTTAGTGTAAATCTCAGAGAACTACAGGTTGTTTGATAAAGTGTCACAAATCTACACCTTTAAGGTTCAATTTCATGAAAGTACAGATTTTGCATGCAATTTCTCGAAAAAACTTGTCGGGATCGCGTACCCCGAGTACCCAACAGATCGGGAGTCAGGCGGCACGGATCTCGACCCCTCAGCGACGCCCCTACGGCGGCCATGTTTTGGCCGCGTAGGGTCGTGAAGACTCCGGCCTCCGGAGATCGACCCTCGGGATCGACCCTCAGGAGGTAGGTACCGCATTATGGTACATTTACTCTGGTGACCAGCTGCCATCCGTCCCGACGAGACAAAACGAGATTCACTACGGCGACACTCCAGCAGAAAGCTGCAACGGCTGCCAGACACGACGAGACAGCCCCTGTTTCGACTTTTCGATGGCCCCATACTTCGTTGTAGGGGACATTTCGATTTCCCACCTCCGTTTTGAGACTTCACGGTCGCTGTCTCTCCAGACGGTCGGTCGTGGCAAGCCCCCGCTTTCGCCTCTGGGCAGGCTTTCTGTTTTGAGAGCTTGGACTTCGTCGCGGGCAAAGGCGGCGAGCTCTGCCTCCGGGCTCCGTGTGAAAAGCACCCTCGCTGGTGGCCCTGGAGCCACCTTATTTTGGGGCACGACCCGTGAAAGAAGTACTTCACTCTCCACGCCTCGAAGGGCGCGGAACCGGCGACTCTCGACAACACGCCGCCAGGTGCTAACCTGTCTCTGTGCCCCACAGTGGACGCCGCCGGCCAAGCTTGGCCGCCCTAGGGATGCACCGATAGCCCGGAGCCTAGGGGCAAGGCTCCAGCCGGGCCCAGCGACACGGCACGAGCCCGGGGACGGTCCACCTACCAGCAGCTCGCAGCTGGGGGGCCACCGACCTTCGACACCCCGCTCGAGAACCTCGCGGCGGCAGCGTGCATCCTCAACGAGACCGCTGTCCCTGAGGATCCAGCGCTGAGGGAAGTGTACGATCGCGTACGCTTTTACCTCGGCAACGTGCTTCAACGACCAGAGACGTCTCTCCGACCCCAGCAGTCGGAGACGAAAAGCAACCGCCAGTCCCAGGACTGGCGGAGCTTGGCGCGCGACAGCCCAATCGAGAAACGGCACCCTCGACACCATGCGGGGTCGGTCCTCCCTCGCCTCGGCCCCAACCTCGACGTCCGCAGCACCATCGACGCCAAGCGCCAGGCGAGGAGCGAGCTCCGCGACGAATCCCGCCGGAGACGCTCCCGCGACCGCTATTACCGACGCGGCTCCCTCGACTCCAAGAGCCCGAGCCTTGAGGGGGTCGGACTCAGAGCGTTCGGATCGCTCATCCGGCACGCAAAATTCCCGCAGAGATTTCGCGCCCGACCACCATCGGCCGCTACAACGGGGAAACAAACCCCGTCCACTGGCTAGAGGATTACCGCCTCGCCTGCAGGACCGGAGGGGCGGACGACCTGTTCACCATCCAGTACTTGCCGCTCTTCCTCACCGACTCAGCCCGAGGATGGCTCGAGCACCTCCCCGAGAGCTGCGTCCAAGACTGGAGCGACCTGCGCCGAATCTTCGTCGGCAACTTCCAAGGGACTTACACGCGTCTAGGTAACTCCTGGGACCTCAAGAATTGCAAGCAGGGGCTCGGTGAGTCGCTCCGGGAATACATCCAGTGCATTTTACGAAAGCGCAATGAGCTCCCCAGCGTCAGCGACGTCGACGTGATCAACGCCTTCACCTGTGGCACGGTGTCCATGGCGCTCGTCCACAAGTTGGGCCGGAGGAACCCTCGGACCGCCCGAGACCTCCTCGACATCGCCACAACCTTCGCTACCGGAGAAGAAGCCGTGCAGACCAACTTCGACCGAGGTCGGGCGAAGGACGAAAGGTCGGGAAACGACCGTCGGGGAGATCGACCCTCCGACCGGTCCACAGACCACCGCAACGAGTGGAGTGGCAGCAGCTCGAGCCGCAAGAAGGGCAAAGGTCGGCGCCACGATGACGACCTCGTGGCCGCCGCAGACCACCCGGCCCGACCCCCGACCAAGAAACCGGCTAACCACGACGGCCAATTCGACAAGATGCTCGACCGACCCTGCCCCAACCATTCTATGCCGGTCAAGCACACCCTCCAGAATTGCCATCTGGCAAGGAGGTTCTTCAGGAGTGAGCCTCAGGCCGGCTTCTCGACAGCCAAGACCAACCCTCAGGCCAAGGGCGCCGAGGAAGACGAGAGAACGGCTTTCCCCGAGCCGAAGGACTGCCTCATGATCTTTGGCGGCCCCGCAGCATACTGCGAATCCCGCGGCCGCCAGAAGAGGACATGGCGCGAGGTCAACGCTATCAACCCCGCGGTCTCCCGCTACCTCAAGTGGTCCGAGGCCCCGATCACGTTCGATCGGGCCGACCACCCGGACCACGTCCCACAACCCGGGCGTCTCCCGTTGGTGCTCAATCTCATCGTCGGCTCCGTGCGCCTGTCAAAGGTGTTCATGGATGGAGGGAGCGCCCTCAACATCCTCTATGCCGACGCCTTCTGGGCCATGAGGCTGACGGAGGCCGACCTCCGTCCGACCCACGCTCCGTTTCACGGAGTCGTCCCCGGAGGCTACACAACGCCCCTCGGCCAGATCACGCTCCCAGTCACATTCGGTGATCGGAGCAATTTTCGGACCGAGTCGCTCACCTTCGAGGTGGTGGACTTCGCCGGCGCCTACCACGCCATCCTGGGTCGGCCATGCTACGCGAAGTTCATGGCCGTCGCCAACTACGTCTACCTGAAGCTAAAGATGCCCGGGCCGAAGGGCGTCATCACGGTCTCCTCGCGCTTTCAACATGCCCTGGCTTGTGAGCAGGAGAGCTTCGAGCTAGTCACCGTCGAATCGGGCCCGGCCCAGCTGGACGCAATCCGCAAAACTGAAGGGCCGGGCCCAGCGCCCCACTCCAAACCCAAGTCGTCAACATCCTTCAAACCCGCCGGCGACTCCAAAGAGGTCGCTCTCGACCCCGTCGATCCCTCCAAGGAGGCCAGGGTCGGGACAGCGCTCTCCGACGAATAGGAAAGCGCGCTCGTCGACTTCCTCAGCCGGAATCGGGACGTCTTTGCCTGGGCACAGTCAGACATGCGCGGCATCCCGAGAGAAGTCACCGAGCATTCCCTCGGCATCATCGCGGGCTCTCGGCCCGTCAAGCAGCGACTCCGGCGCTTTGACGAGGAGAAGCACCGAGCCATTGGGGGAGAATTGACGAAGCTCTTGGAGGCCAAGTTCATTTAAGAGGTCTACCACCCCGAGTGGTTGGCCAACCTTGTAATGGTGAGAAAAAAGACCGGACAATGGAGGATGTGCGTCGACTACACGAACCTCAACAAGGCTTGCCCAAAGGACTCCTTCCCTCTCCCGCGCATCGATCAGGTAGTGGACTCGACCATCGGGTGCGAAACCTTGAGCTTCCTTGATACCTACTCTGGGTATCATCAGATCTCTATGCGCGAGTCCGACCGGCCGGCCACGTCCTTCATCACGCCCTTCGGGTCCTTCTGCTACATCACCATGCCATTCGGGCTCAAGAACGCGGGGGCCACGTACCAGCGTTGCATGCAGAAGTGCTTCCATGACCAGCTAGGTCAGAATTTGGAGGTCTACATTGACGACATCGTGATCAAGATCTGTCAGACCTCCGACCTCATCCGAGACCTAGAGGAGATATTCGCCAACCTCCGGCGTTATCGGATCAAACTGAATCCCGAAAAATACGTTTTCGGGGTCCCCTCAGGCAAGCTGCTCGGTTTCGTCATCTCCGAGCGGGGGATCGAAGCAAACCCCGAGAAGATCTCCGCGATCCTCAAACTCGGGCCAATCGGCAACATAAAAGGCGTCTAGAAGCTGACCGGATGCTTGGCGGCCCTTAGCCGTTTCATCTCAAGACTCGGCGAGAAAGCGATGTCCTTCTATCGGCTGCTACGAAAAGCGGAGCGATTCACCTGGACCACCGAGGCCCAGGAAGCTTTCGACCGGCTCAAAACCCTGCTTTCATCGCCGTCGGTGCTCCTGACCCAAGGAGAGGCCCTCCTCCTCTACATCGCCGCGACCTCGAAGGTCGTCAGCACCGTCCTCGTCGTCGAGCAAAACGAGGAGGGTCGGGCTCTGACTGTTCAGCGGCCTGTCTACTTCATTAGCGAGGTATTGGTCGACGCCAAGACTCGTTACACCCAGGTGGAGAAGCTGATCTACGCCGTCCTCGTCACGAGCCGCAAGCTGCGACACTACTTCACGAGCCATCCTGTCCACGTCGTCACCAGCTTCCCCCTTGGGAAAATCGTGGGTGGCAGGGACGCAGTCAGACGTCTCGCTGCGTGGGCTATGGAACTCCTGGGGCTCGACATCGCCTTTGTCCCTCGGCAGGCCATCAAGTCCCAAATCCTGGCAGACTTCATCGCCGAATGGACCGAAGCTCAAGAGCCGTCAGCCTCCGACAGCATCGAGTGCTGGACCATGTACTTCGACGGGTCCTGCATGCTCAAAGGCGCGGGGGTTGGCGTCGTTCTGATCTCCCCAAAGGGAGACAGGTTTCGATACGTGCTGCAGCTGCAGTTCTGAGCCTCCAACAACGCAGCCGAATATGAGGCGCTCCTCCACGGCCTACGAATGGCCACCACCTTCAGCGTGCAGCACCTCTACGTCAAAGGCGACTCTGAGCTGGTCGTCAGCCAAGTCATGAAGGTCACCAGCTGCCGAGACCCGAAGATGCAAGCCTACTGCCAAGAAGTTCGCAAATTCGAGGACAAGTTTGATGGGCTCGAACTCCATCACGTTCTACGTCGGGACAACGAAGCTGCGGATGCCCTCGTCAAGATGAGCTCGGAACGACAGACGGTCCCCGACGGCGTCTTCCTCGAAGTGCTCACCAAGCCTTCCGTCAGAATCGCGGAGGAACCACCCGTCGAAGATCCGAGCGACGAGACGACCCTCGGACCAGGGGCAGAGATCATAATAGTCGCCCCCGATTGGTCTCGCGACATCTTCGCTTACCTGCAAGACGGCACTCTCCCGGCCGACCCCGACGGAGCCCGGAAGGTCATACGGCAAGCCAAGGCATTCGTCATCTCGGACGACGAGCTCTACAAGCGAAGCCTGAGTAGTATATTGCAGCGCTGCATCCCTTAGGAGCAGGGCATGCACCTGCTCGACGATATCCACTCAGGCATTTGCGGTCATCATGTCGGGCCCAGAACCCTCGTCGGCAAGGCCTTTCGACAGGGCTTCTACTGGCCGACGGCCGTGGCCGACGCCCAAAAGCTCGTCCGAGCTTGCCAGGGCTGCCAGTTCTTTGCCCGACAGACGCACCTGCCGGCACAAGAGCTCCAGACGATCCAGATCGTCTGGCCCTTCGCTGTCTGTGGGCTCGACATCCTCGGACCATTCAATAGAGCACCCGGCGGTTTTACCCATCTCTTTGTCGCCGTCGACAAGTTCACGAAATGGATTGAAGCCGAGCTGGTGCCCAACATCTCCTCAACTCGGGCGGTCGGGTTTATCCGCAACATCATATGTCGATTCGAAGTCCCGAACTCCATAATCACCGACAACGGCGCGCAATTCACCGGTCGGCAATTCCTTGAATTCTGCGACGAATATCACATTCGCCTGGACTTCGCCTCCGTGGCGCACCCTAGGACGAATGGGCAGGTCGAACGGGCCAATGGGATGATACTCCAAGGCCTGAAGCCTCGAATTTACGACTCCGTCAGAAGGGCAGCGGGACGATGGGTAAACGAACTTCTGTCAGTCCTCTGGGGTCTGCGAACGACCCCCAACAGAACCACCGGGTTCACGCCATTCTTCATGACATTCGGGGCGGAAGCGAGGCTACCGACCGACCTCGACTACGACTCCCCGTGAGTCCGAGCCTACGATGAGGAGAGATCGCAGGCCGTGTTGCAGGACAGCCTCGACCTGCTGCAAGAGGCGCGCGAGGTCGCTCTCCTGCGCTCCGCTAAGTACCAGCAAAGCCTACGGCGACTGCACGCTCGACGCATCAAAGGACGGGCATTCAACGTCAGAGACATTGTGTTGAGAAGGGTACAAACGAAGGTCGACCAGCACAAGTTGTCGCCCCCTTGGGAAGGACCCTTTGTAATCAAGCACGTCCTACGGCCCGGCGCCTACAAGTTGGCAACCGAGGACGGTCGAGAACTTGCGAACGCATGAAATATCGAGAACCTCCGACGGTTCTACACCTAATAAAAACAGCTAAGTTTTTGTGATCCTATTCTCCTTTTTCGTTCTAGGGTGCGAGCCCTGGCCGACCCGGCCACCTCCCGCACCCAAGGGCTACTTACCTGCACCCTAGCCAGTATCGAAACGTTCGACCTCGTTTTTTGTTCGTTATTTATCGGCTTTTAACGCCAGGGCGCCGCTCCCCGTTAACTGTCTGTTCGTCCTTTTTCGTTTCCTCGGGGTCGGATCCCCGACCCGCGCCAAACTCGCGGGTCACCCTCAAACGACATTTCGCGCATTTTTCGTTCGAAGCCTTCCCATGACTAAGCTATCTACGAATCGGGAACTGATGACGCTCTATGGCTGTATCGAGTCCGGCACCCGACCCTACGAGCTATATTCGACCCATTCGTTTGATTAACATCAGGAGGCACGAAAAACAGACGTAGCATGCGAAGGAGGGTCAGAAATCCACGTTCAAACTCCCTCTTCTCGAACAATATTGTTTGAATGATATTCTTTATTAACACAATGACACTTTACATATTTGACCTGAACTAGGGAAACGGCCCGAATCGCTCGGGCAGGAAGTCCTCCGTCTTGAAGTCGACAATGGCCTTCGCCCCCGGCTCCAGCGTCTCCACCGCGATCGCATCCAGCTGCTCGTCCGAGTAGCCCGACGCGAAGCCCTCGACGACCCTGTCGAGGTCCGCGTCCGGGTAATGGGAGCGGACCAGGGCCAAGGCTGTCGAGGACCCGTCCTCCAGCGCCCTCATCACGACATTAGAGACGATCTCCGAGAGTTGCCACAGAGCGTGCGCGACGACTGCCGTCGGGACGGAGTCCGGCGCTCCGGAGTATAACCTCCCAATAAGGTTCAGACCCGCCGACCTCAGGGTCTGAACCTCACCCGCCAATCCTGCACTTCGAAACGTTAGAAGGCCGGTGGTGACCAGAGCAATCAGGAAGGGACACAACCCTTACCATCCCGCTCCTTAACGGCGGCCTCCGCGGCCTGCCCTGCCCGATCGAGGCTCTTCCGTAGGCGTTCATTCCAGATTTGGGCCGCCGAGAGCTCCTCGTGGACCTTGGCGGCCTCTTCGCGCGTCTGACCAAGGTCCGCCACTGACTGCTCGACCTCGGTCTGGAGCACCACCCGCTCCGACTTCAGAAGGTCGACCTACTCGAAGGCACGGTCGCGCTCATCCTTCGTCATGCGCAGCATGAACTCCAGGGTCGAGCAGGCCCCCTCGACATGTTGGTGGAGAAGCCCGAGCCGCCGCATCTCGGTCTCGTGCTCCGCCACTTGGCGACGAAGACCTACAAAAGGGTGAGTCAGAGTCCAACTCAAAGGTCGGAGAAAACCGCAACACCTTACCGGTGACCGTGAGGTTAGCCTGCTCAAGGGCCGCCGCGGTCCGAGTTGCCCGTGCCTCGGACGCCACTGCCTCGGCATGCGCCTTGTTCACCTCCTCAAGGGCGACGCGAGCCGACTCCCACGCGGTACGGAGCTGCGACTTCAAGTCAGCCGCAGCCTCCCCCGACTCGGCCCGTGCTTTCGCTAGCTCTTCTTTGAGACCGTTGACCTCGGCTTGGACGATGAACCCACGTTGCGGCCGACCAAGGACCGCGTACAAGTTGTCCTGCAAAAAGTTATCAGCCCAAGAATCGGAAAAATAGAAGCGAAAGAACCAAACTTGAGCCTACCCGGCACTCGATGAGGTTGTCTTCATCGTAGATGGCGCCGACCTCCTCAGCGACCCCCAACAGCTGGCGGAGGCCGGCAACCAGCCGCATGTTGAGGGCTCAGGCACCTCCCACCCGATCCATCAGATAGCCGAAGTCATCGATCGCCCCCTCGAGTGGGAGGGGCCCTCGCCCGGGGACCTCCCAGGCAGCGGTCGGCGCCCCCGCATCGTGCGCCTCAACGGCGGCCCCGGCATCATCGCTCGGGTCGGAGGAGCCCGACACTCCGACGACCTCGGGTAGTTTGCCGCGGGCCGC